>JANVCL010000003.1:17645028-17656370 GCA_026546855.1 Erythroxylum incrassatum | reverse complement strand
GTCACTCATCCCAGAACTACTCTCAACCAAGAACATTTAACTTCGAAGTTCCAATGGGATCCGATGCATTAGGTTATGAAAAATGCATCTGTAAGGAAGAGGTATCCGTACCCTTATAAGGCGTACTTCGTTTCCCTCTCCAACTGATGTGGGATTGCACACTCTCCACCCCTCTTAGGGCCCTGTCCTCTTTAGGGTCCAACCTAGCTGACACAACGGTTTGGGTACCGGCTCTGATACCACCTGTGACATCTCAGATCACCCGCTTACAAATATTGTCCGCTTTGGGCCTTGACCCAGTCAAGCTCTCAAGATTTTGCTTTTCTGAAGGCCTTCCCAAGAGGTTACCCATCCCAGAACTACTCTTACCCAAGCACATTTAACTTAGGAGTTTCGATGGGATCCGGTGCATTAGGCCATGAAAAATGCGTTTGTAAGGGAGAGGTGTCTTTACCCTTATAAGGCGTACTTCGTTCTCTTCTCCAACCGATGTGGGATCTCACAGAAAGGACTTATGTGTGTTTCGTAAATAGGTCTTGTAATATTTCCTGTAGTAAAATTCCTTCACTTAAACCCCTTTTATCTCAGTCATACCCTACCTAAGCCCCATTACAACCTACATAAAGGCCTTTTGATTTTTGTTTCTAGTTTGTACATAAGTGGTGGAGATGTGATTTTAATGCAAGACAAGGATTCTGTTATGCATTGATTGAGTCTTGACACTTTTCACCCTAAATATTGGATTGCATTAACTGAAATCTTTGTCAGGGTGTAAAAAGGTATGCTTCTGATTTCAACTTGATTGTTGATGTGATTATTATTAATATTACATAAGAAGTTAATTTTAGGATAACTTGATTCTACTTGTATATTAATTTAATTCGATAGGATATGATGTTGTATAATATAAGTGGACATGTTGAAATTGATGATGCATTGATGTTGTAAATTTATAATTTTGATTATAGTTTGCTTGAGGACAAGCAAAAACTTGAGTGTGGGGATATTTGATAAATTGTTAATTGACTATATTTTTACCTCATACTTAATATGTTCTTGCTTGATATTTTATACTTTTAGTATATATTTGTTACTTGATTCACTTCAAGTGTGTTTATAGAGTATAATTACCTTCACAGACTTAAAGGAGAACAATTCAGACGAAAACGCAACGTGAAATAGAGAATCAACAATCTAAAAGGAGTGCATAATTATGCACTTTCACATGGTCATGCATTTTCGTGATTCTTGGTGAATTCTAATTATGCATAGTTATGCAAGAGACCGAGCAAAACCTAAAAACCTAGATTTTCATATAAAATTGACATTTCGAAGGAAAATTGGAGGAGGAGACTTTGGGAGGTGATTTCCATACGTGAAGAATGTCTAGAAGGGGCGATTTTGGTCCAGAGAAGTGGGAAACACAAAGAAATCATCGAAAAATCCATCAGTATATAAGATTAAGCCTCTACATCGCAAGAACATTCGATATCAGACAATTAAGGAGATTTAGAATTATGAAATCATTGTTTTCGATTCATATTTCTGTTTATATATGTTTGATTTCGTGTTTGATCATGTGAAACTAAATTTCCTATTAGTATTTAGGTTAGATGAACCTTGTGTTAATACTTTGATATGATTTGATTCCTTTATTAATACAATTGGTTTGATTGACTATTGTGACCTAATTGTGTGTTTTATTGATAATTTCACTTCATACGTAAAGATTGAGAAATCCTTGGTTGAATAGATCTACTATAATTAGAAGGAATTGATTACAACCCTAAAGATAGGATAACATAAATCCTCTGAATTAGGTTCAAACCTAATAAAGGGACTCAAAAATTGATAACGAAATCCTAGAAGAATTAACCTGAGTAATTCAGTTAGAGATCATAGGATTAGTTGTTAATAGACTCAAGGTTAGCTACTAGCATACCGTAGGAATCTCCACAGTCCAACTAATCAACAAACAATTGCATGATAAAAGATTAATCTGTTAAGTTTTTCGGGAGATTCGAACCTAGATACTAATTTCTGATGACAATAGTTTTCTAAGTGAATTCCATTCTCCCTATATTCATTATTGTTTCTTATTTTATTTTATTAGTTTTATATTTAATTTCTTTTAATTAAAATCTAAAATTAATCCTTAAGTTAAATAACAGGGGAAGGTAATTACTAGTATTCATTTTCTACGTGGGATCGAACTATACTTACTAGTACTAGTTACAGTTACGCTATGCACTTGCGTTTTGTTACATAATTAACCAACTCACAAAATAGGTCAAGCACTCATCTAATGAAGAGTTCCACTTCTAACCTCTTACTTTTAACACCTCAGTAAGAGGAGATGTAACCATAATGTTTTCATTTGAAACTCTTGGAATAAATTTGAGCTTTTCTTAATGTGAATGATCACCCATTACCTAAATTTAAGATTTTAAGTGTTCCCTAATGTTCTTAATAATTTTTAGAGTGAACGAAAATATGGAGGAGTTATTGAAATAGTAAAAAGAATTAGAGTCATTTGTGCAAGTAGCTAGCTTAGCAACATTTGAAAGAGGAGAAAAGGAACAAGTGAATGAGAAATGTTTCAAGTGTGAGGCTAATGAAGATGACCGATGAAGGACGGTGGCAAGTATGGAAAGTAGAGAGTATGGAAAGTAGAGATTGAGTAGCCTAAGAAGAAGCCACACATAGATTTGAGGTGAAGCAAGCAAATGGTAGATTAGTAATGATTGTTTGGGAGGAAAAGCTTCTCTTATGAAGCTTGGACCTGTGATTGAAAATAGAACCATACTAGTCCAATATGTAAGAATTTTTTGACATAAGAAGCTTACTAAAAAGGCTAAGAGGATGCTAAAATGGATAAGAAGAGGAGCCACAAATTAACCAAAAAATACAAGGAGCAAAGGTAATTTAGAGAGATTATAACTTCTCTTAATAGCATTCTCTTTAGTCATTTGATGAAATAAGCATATGAAAAATAACTATTAGTTAAAAAAGAAAAAATTAAATTTAAATAGATTTGTTTAACTAGTAAAGATGCGCTTTGGAGCAATTGGTAAAGTTGCTCCTTATTAACCACAAGCTCACAGGTTCAAGTAAAGAAAATAGCCTCTTTATCAAAATTCCAAGGGAAGTTTGTGTACAATATAACCCTCCTCAGACTCCCGCAAAGTGAAAAGTCTTGTGCACTAAGTATATTAACTTTTTTTGTGTAAGATTTTTAAGATGGTTGAATAACTTTTTCTGAGAGGGAATAACATATTAAAGGTTAAATATTGAATTTTAACTATTTCATTGAACTTAATACATTTTTGAAACTTTATGATATTATTTATTTATTTATTTTTATTTTATGTTATTTTATTTTTTAGAGTAATTTTTTTTAGTGAGATACCAGTGGTGCGAAAGCATTTGGATTAATGCTTCAATATACTATATATATTGGTACATATTCTCTTTACGTCTTAAAATTACGATGTATTAGTAAATTGTTAAAAGCAGATATGTTAAAAGCATATATATATATATATATATAGATGATTATTTATTTAATTTAATTTTGTTTCAGTAAATTAAAAAATGGATCATTAAAAGAATGCAAAGGAATCAATACGTTCTCACTAAAATGTGTAACGAAATTGAAATTGAAAGTCTTAGGTTAAGATCATAAATATTGAATTAATGTTCTTTAACTAAGATTATTTATGTGTTCTGATAGATTATTTTTAAATATAAAAAGAAATCAAACTATAAGCATGGTTAAGATTTATGATTTTATTTTTAGATATTTAAATCACCTTTTTTTATTTTACCATTGGTATATTAAGATTGATATTTTAATGTAATATATATATATAATAATTAATCATAATATATATCCATTATATATATATATATATATATCTCAGTATAGGACTGAAAATGAACATAAAGTTTAGGATTAATTACCAAAAAAAACCTAAACTTTTGTCCAATTTTCAATTATGGCCTAAGCTTTTAAAAGTATCAATAAAATGTCCAAATCTTCAATTTTTTCAATTATAGCCTAAACTTTAAAAAATGGCAATAAAATGCTCAAACTTTCAATTTTCTTTAATTATAGTATAATGTTATCTGTTGTTCTCATGACATCCTTAGCTCTTTGCTTTCTATTTGTTCTTTTGATGCTCCAAACTACTCTCACATTACAGCGTACTGTACTAGTAAGCTCTTCATTTTAGTTCATTCTCCTAATGCCCTTAGTGTGAGGACGTCAGGGTTATGTAATATGAAAATAAAAGGGCGAGGGCGTTAAGAGAATAAACTAAAAAAGAAGGGAAAAAATCAAATCAAAACGTAAGGTCGCCGGGGTTGCTTAATCTAATTTAGGTCATTTTTAAACAATGACATTGTTTTAATTATGTGATTAAATAACGTCGTTTCATTAATTTTTATTTGTTGCGTTAATTTTGGCTAACGTGTATTAATAGTTAAGGTTTCTGAAACAAATGACAAGTCATGTCAGCAAACTTAACGAAAACACTAATGTCGGGTCAGAATTGAAAAAAATTGAAAATTTAAGCATTTTATTGCTACTTTTTGAAATTCGGGCTAGAATTGAAAAAAATTGAAAGTTTAGGCATTTTATTGCAACTTTTTAAATTTTAAGCTATAATTGAAAATTTGATGAAAGTTTGAGTTTTTTTGTAATTAAACCTATAGTTTGTTATAAGGTTTGAATATAAGATACACATATTTAAGGTATGATAATTGCTTTCTCTAGATAAAGAGTTGTCAGTTGATATACTGCTGCATAAATCTTTTCAAGAGTATACATTATTTTAAGAGTATATGTATGCTCTTGAAATTGTTTACATTGATAGGTGGTTTAATATATATACATATACATTATTGGTAGATAAAAATATGTTTATTAATTTTAAATTATTTTACTTGTTGGGCCATATATACTATTTATGAATGAATTTTTTATATCTTTTATAAGTTTATTTTTTAAGGAATGTAGACATTAAGGTCACATGGAATGACATTTTATAAATGTCACTAAGATGCATTCTTCCTCAAATAAAAGTCTAGGATGAATTTGAATGGGAAAAATAGGGATTGGAGCAAATCCTCATAAATGAGAAGGATTATTTTCTATTCAAATTCAGTGACAAACAAGGTGTGCTTATTGCATTTGAACAAATTCCTTGATATTTGAATGGTAAGCCTTTATTTATCCTTAAATGAAAACCTACTATAAAGTTAGACAATAAGGGCTTTAAGAATATACCTACCTAAATAGGTTTATTTTCATAATATTCCTCTTAAATAGTCATCAGCTACTGACCTAAGTTATCTTACTGGCTTTAGGTAACCCGTTAAGTTTTGATGAGCATAATACAAGTTTATGAATAATAAGATATGCCAAGTTATATGTTGCGGTGTAAAGAGATATAAACTTACATGATATACTTCAAATATAAAAGTTTAATGAAGATGGAGTCTAATGAATTATGAAATCTCCCTTACTTATCCATAAATACCTTGTTAGATAAACCAATTTAGAATATGGAGACCTAAAGAAATAATGGTGGAACAACTGATACAACTTGAAATTACTTCCTCTGCACAAAATCTCTCAAACATGATTACCTTTAATGAGAAGCAATCCAAGTTCCTCTTATATACTTGTAGAGAGCTAAGGGAATGTTATAAATATAATCTCTAATATAGTAATCTCTACTGGGAAGGCCCTCTCGAAGGTGAGTTAAGTGTCAACTAATTTGCTCAGCTCTGCTTTGGGTTAGGATATAAGTGCAATAGAGAAAAGGGAAACTTTCAAACTTATCACAAGGAGAAAGATTGGTAGAAAAACTAAGCGTAAGAACTCAGAAGTCCCCAGCTTAATGATTATTTCCTATAATATAAGGGGATTAAATTTCTCAAAAAAAAGAATAGGCAATCTATGATTAATTTCTATATAAAAAAGACTTCTCTTATTGAATTTTTAAAAATAAAGATTAAAGAGAAATCTTTAACAAAGGATTATGGTTCCTTAGAAAAAATAGTGTAAATTATCACTAAACCAATAATAATTGGAGAATTATAATGGCTTATAACCCTGAAGTTATCAAGATTCTTCATAGGCATCAGCCTAATCAATTATTTAATCTTAGAATCCATTAAGCATTACTTCAAGAAGAAATTAATGTCTCATATGTATGTGGAGAAAATTTGGCATTTCAAGGATTGCAGTATTTAAGAATATATGGAGTCTCTCTTTATCTTTACTCATGGCATTTAGATAATGATGGGCAGTTTCAATTTCATCTTATGTTCTCTTAGAGCCAATAAGATTTTCAAAACCTGTTAGAAATTACTATGACTTATAGATCTAAAATTTATAAGTAACTTCTTTACCTAATCTAATAAGCAAGAAAGCAAGTAGCTTATTAGGAAAAATCCTTGTAGGAGATTGATCAACTCCTCCTAGATGTCTATTAGCTCAAGTTTCTTCAATTCTCCTATTATTTCTAATAATTTCATCATAGAAATATAAATCTTGACCCCTATGAAAATAATGAAAACCCCTTTCAAATTATTTCATTTCATAAAAAAACTTAAGGGTTAAGATGAGGTAATAATGACAAGTCTCTCTATACCTATTAAATGAAATAAGGCTTACAACCTTATAAGGAAACTTTAGTTAATCTAATAAGAGCTTAAACTATTCCATAGAAAAAAACTTTATAATGAATGTGTCACCAACTATCATTACTTCTATGAATGATCTCATATGTGTTCATGATAAGCTATACACAAATCTTGATGATATATCTTTGAAGGAGAAAAAAATATCTTAGTAAATACTTATTAACTTTAGAAGCTCCTAATTATTTTGTTGAAACAAAATTTTAGAGTGTTTTAGATAAAAGAACGGGATACCAACTTAACTTAGTTTTTTTTAAGATATACAAATAAGAGGGAAACTCAATAAGATCAGGGGGATTTTGTATACAAATGGTGATCTTTGTTAGGATGAACATAAGTTAAAAGAGCTAGCCTACAACTACTTTAAAGATTTTGTATCATTAGAATCTATTTTTTCCTCATTAATGTAAATTTTGAATGCATTCTTCTCTTCTTTCTTATATAAAGACAAATCAATATAATTACCTTATCTTTTACCCCTTTGAAGATTGAAAAACCCAATTTAGAATGTATCCTAACAATGTATATAGTCTAGATGGGTTAAATGCCTCTTCTTTTATTTAGAAAACTTAGAGCTTTTTGAGCTACTAGGTTATCATTGCTGATATGGATTTTCTAATGTAGGATAATGCTCAAGTAATTGAACAAAATGTTCATTTTTCATGTCATTCATTTTTTGTCCATAGCAAAATGAAAGTTGAAAAGTAAACAAAACACACAATCATGCAACATTACAATAAAGGTTTAATGGAATCAAACCTCATGGAATTAATTTAACCTCAAACATCAAGCACTCAAAAAGTTCAACATACTAACTTATTCTATTCATATTCAAGTGTTTTGATTTGAATGCACATGTCGGTCAAAATATTGACACCCTATTCATGCACATATGACATTTCTAAGCATGTACTCATTATTATTAATCAATTAAAAAGATAAGTTATAACTATACTTTCCAGAAATTTCTTGTTATTTTAGAAGATTAGTGGGTTTAAATCTATTGCAAGCACCATCTTTTTAGATTTTCTTTAACAATCACCTAGTTTTTTTTTTGCAGAGGTAAACACTTCGTCATGAATGTCTACCAGTTACTCAACTAGATTACTTTTGTTTATTTAGCTTGGCTAGGGTGTCATTCTAGCCTTTTGATGGAAAGAAAAACATTTTGTCATGAATTCCCCGATTACTTAGCCATATCATAACTTTAAACTAGCAACGGAATAGGAATTTTATTTAACACACTTTTTTTTTCAATTTAGCCTTCCTCATTTCTTCCTAGCCAATCACATCCATTAAAGGTTACTAATAATGCCTACCAATTTAAATGAATACAATTATGAGTGCATCTAAACAAATGTAAAAAACTAAAAGAATAGGTGCCATACCCTAATTAACAAGCATATTCATGGCAAATATACTTCAAACACAAACTTCATAAGCTAATGTACCTTTACAATTTAAAGAACCATGTTCAAAGGTAAGCCAATTCCATTCAATTCATATCATTATTAGATTCACACAATGCACACATCATGCAACCAAATGTTCACATAATGCCAACCTAATCAAAAGAAATATTCAAGCTCACAAATGATATGTAAGTGTATGTATCTCCTTACTCCTGAACAACACGTTGTCCTCAATGTGAAACCACACAAAAACATAACTAAAAACAACATACACAACAAATATAAATAATAAAAAGAAAAAGAAAAACAATTAAAACAAGGGCAAAAATACTTATAGGTATTATGGTGGTGATGACGTCAGAGAAGGGACTAGGATATAGTTTATGACCTGAACATCAATCAATTTAACTCTCTTTAAAATAAACATAAAACATAAAAATAACAAAGCACTAAAAAACACAAAATTATAGAAAATGTAACTATGCAAAACATGTTAATTTTAAGGTTGCTAGCTTAACCTTTTCATTGCCATGATTTTTCAACCAATTCCTTTTTTAAATGTTAAGGTCTTATTCATCATCACGTTAGTACTCATGCTTCTTATGTCCAAAATTTTTGGACTCATGAATTTCATTCCATTTCTAATTGTGTCCACCATTCCCTTTTCTTATTCCCTATAGGTTTTCAACTTTAGAATGTACTCTTTCTCAAAGGAGGGTATCATGGGTGCTTCCATTCTCTTTAAGATCTCTTGCTTCACCCAACTCCTCCTTTCCTAGTTCTCCTTTATCCTCAACTTCCCCAACACTCAATTCTTCTTTATAACACTCCTCTTGATCTTTGTTGCATTCATCTACTATATCAATCTTCATATATGAGCTGCATTCCTTTGGATTTGTTAGTACTTTATTCTTATTAAATTCAATTTTCTCTTTACCAATTTGAAGAATAAGTTTCCATTGATAAGCATTAACCAAAGCTCTTCCCATATTCATAAAATGTCTACTAAAAATTACTAGACAATTTTGATTTTCTTCAAAGTCTAGCACTAAAAAGTCCAAAAGAATAATAAACTTGTCCAATTTTATAGGCACATTCTCCACTATACCAAATGGTTTCTTTATGGATTAATCTACCAATTGAATAATCATGGATGATAGCTGCACATCTTTTAGCCTCAAATTCTTGAAAATTGACAAAGGCATAATATTAGTACTTACACCTAAGTCATATAAACATTTTAAAAATTGAAAATTACTAGCTACATTAAGTATAGTGAAACTCCCTAGGCCCTTCAAATTTAAAGGCATATCAACTTTTATTTAGAGAGAATATTTGATTGTCCTCCCAAGTTCACTTATAATTATGATGGCCTTTAAATTTTCCTTTAGATTAGACTACGTGTTACTCAGGAGACTCCCCACACTTCATGTTGACATGCATTAGCTAATTAATGCATTTGAAATTCCAAATTATGTATGGAGCAAGCATTATTATCCATAATTTGGTAAAATTTAGCTCCCATCCTCTTTTGCTCCTCACCATGGCTCATAAATTTGGAATTCAAAACATCCATCATTTTTTTCCATTTTCAATTCCAAAGAAATCTAGTGAGCCTTAAGCTCTTATTTGATTTCTGCATTGTTAGACTAAGAAAATTTTAAGTGTTTCTTCCACTCAGGATTGTAAGTATTAGAGTACAAATTATTACCTCTACGATCATATTGTGCTCCCAAAAAGTTAAGTTTCTTTATATTGTTGATTCCTATTAAGAAGCAATCAACTGAGACATATCTTTCTTGTCTTTATAGTTTGCATCCATATTAAATTACCTTAAATGGCCTTGAAAGATTTGGATTTCAGGCTATTCAATTGTCTAGATAGGTTTACTAATTTAGTCTATAATTGTGTCACTGAATCCATAACCAACATTACTTTTTTTTATCTCTGAAGGTTGGATGTTGTTTACTTCTTTCTAATGTCATAGATAACTGTTGTTTGTCATTTCTTCTAACAAATCATGTGCTACTTTAACCATTTTCGTTATTAAAGAGCCACTAATCACAATATCTATAAGTGTAGCATGGGTGGATTCATTTCATTATAGAATGTTTGTAGAAAGAACTCCTTTGACAAGTTATGGTGTGGATAGCTCCTTTACAACTCTTTAAATCGCTCTAATGCTTCATATAAAGACTCCCTTTTGCTTTTCTAGAAATTTATGATTTCTTTTTCTATTATAATGGTCTTTATTAAGGGGAAGTATTTAGCCAAAAAGGCTTGCACTATGTTTTGACGTTCATTAGAATAAGAGAATTCAACCATGTCTTCACTTGATCCATATGTGTAAAAGAAAAGAGCCTCATCTTAGCTGCATCTTTTGATAACCTATTATATCTCAAAGTTTCACAAATCTCTAAGAAGATGGCCAAATAGGCATTAGGATTCTCATTGGCCAGTCTATAAAATTGAACATTAGTTTGCAACATATTGAGTTATACTGGTTTACTTTTGAATATATTGGTCTGCATTGGTGGTATTGTTATCCCTTGTAGATTTGCGTTGAGCCCTCAACTCATAAAGTCCATAAGGGTTCTTCACTATTCTCCTTGTTTTCGTCCCTCTTCCATTGTTCTTTCTATCTCTTCTTGCATTTCTCTTTTTGAATTTCCCTTTCTTGATTAGTGATGTTAGAAGTTTGTGTATCCTTTACTCTGCTTGAACCCCTAGTGGATCTTACATCCATACACTTGCAATCATACAAGAAAGGTATTTAAGTCCATAAATCAAAGTAACTTAAACTGTAATAGATGTTATAAAAATCCCCAAAAACTTGTTTGCTTGTTTATGTTATAATGAAAGTATAAGTGCTGGACCCCGTTCCCAGAGCCCAGTCGAACAGTGCTGGACCCCGTTCCCGGAGCCCAACTATCCAAAACGGAGTCGAAAACGAAGACCGTTGGGCCCGAGTCCCGACCCCCAAGGTTGAACTCGGGGTGACCCGTCGGGACCGCCGAAGAGATAAACATCTGCGGAAGCTTATTTATCTCACTCAAACATACATTCATTTGTATCATACCTATCAAACTAAGCACGGTTATCCAAAATGCCATTACAATATTAAAATATCCAACCACTTTGATAACATATTGTCATACAATCCATGCTGAAAACAAAATACATCAGGATGCTCAATAATGAGATGCTCAATGGACTATC
>JANVCL010000003.1:17564156-17578576 GCA_026546855.1 Erythroxylum incrassatum | reverse complement strand
TGGACATTTGTAGAAAAAGTTATGGCAATCGCGCCAAAGTATGTTCAAATTGATTTTGGGTGTGAACATGGTCTATTATTTTGATCATAACTCCCTCAACTAACCTCCTATTGAGGTGATTCTTATATGAATAGATTCATAAGACATGAAGCTATCTCTCCATAAAAATTTGTAGCATTTGGAGTTGATTTGAGAAACTTTGTATTGGGTCAAGTAAGAGGTCGGTTAAGAGAGCACGATTAGGGTTTGAGCAGACGTGAGTTTTTTAAGCATATCTTGAGCTATAAAACTCCTATTGAGATGATTCTTTCTTTAAAGTGAACTAGAGACATATAGCTATGATTTCTATGAAGAAGTCAAATTGAAATGATGATTTGACGATTTCCAAATTCTGTTCACAAGTAGGAGAATTGAGTTCAAACATAGTGATTGATTTGTATGAGCATGTCATTGAACAAATTGTAAGCAAAGTTTTGGGGATGTTATGAGCATGAAGATGAACTGATGATGTCTTTATGGATTCAAAAAAAAATTATAACCCTTCAAGGTTACATGCACGCTCATGCTTCATGATTCAGAGTAAGCTCAAGGCTTCATAAGTAAGCAAGAGAGAGTTGGGTTCCGGAAACGGGATCTAACATAACCTTTCTCCTACCTCTTCCACACCATTTCTACACCAATCACCGCTCAATTCACTCCATATATTAACCTAACCAAAACAAAAACTTCACTTGAACAAGATTCCACAAAATGGCAGCAACATGTACTCAATCATGTTCATTTTTATACACTCATCTAACATCCTTATATTCAATCTAAAACAACTCTAATTTACCTACACCACATTCAACCTCATTCATCATCAATCACACAAGGATTCATACTCATACAATCAAAACACAATTTCCATGAAATTAAGTTCAAACACCATCACAAATAATTTATTTAACTACAAACCCATGATATTAGACACAATTCTTACCTACTTAAGCTTCCAATTCTTCTAAGCTTCAAAATCTCACAAACTCTCTAACTCCCTCCACCATAAACGACATCATCATCTTGAGGGTGCAAAGCTTAGGTTTGGATTTTTAATGAACAAAAGAAGAGAAAGCAAGGGAAATATTGATGAGGATGGAAGAGAATGAAGAAAAATAAAAATGGATGAGAAGGAGGGAGCAATTCACGAAGATGGAGAGGAAATAAGAAGAAAATAACCCCTTAGCCTTCTAACTTGAAAAGTATCGTGGAAGACTACCAAAAAGGAGGGTTTTAATTAAAAAGAAGACGAACATGGTGGCATGTTAGGCAAGTGACAAGTGTCACTTGCCACATGTCACATTTTTACTTGCTCACATAATTTCTTTCTAATTCAATTCCAAATTCTACTCTAATTTCTCCCCTAATTCCAATGGCTCAAATTAATAAATCCTAAAATCATGTATCTAATTTTTCATTGCCATTGGACAGTAATTTTCACTACCGGTAAATAATTATTCTGCCCCTTGGCATTTTTCCTAGTCCAGAAATTACCTCGAAATTTCATAAAATTTTTTCTAAAATTCTCCAAAAATGCGAAAACCACAATGACCCTCTCCAACTCAATTTTTCATGCACACAAATCACATTTTTAATAACAACCACATTTATTAACAGATATACCGGGAAATGTCATGAATGCATGTACAGTCATTTTCATGTGCAAAATTTACTATTCACGCTTATGGGTATGTTGTATTATGCATGAACATATAAGGGTGTTTCTAAGCACTCGAAAACCATTCCAAATGACTATTTCACCCTTCCCATCGGTGATGGGATGCTACATTTACAACAAATTTCTTATCAATTCAGTGTTTTATTATGATGAACAAAAAGTTGAGAAAAATGTTTACAAGAGAAAAGTGGGTTGTATCTTAACATGCTAGGTATAATGCTGAATTGGAGGTTTCTAGAATTATACTTGAAGATAATGAATTGTGGTCCCAATGTCAATTTGTCATCCAATTTTGTGAGCTATTGGTGAGGGTACTTCGTCTGGCTGACAACAATTGGTTATTTTTATGATGTTATGGAGAGGACGAAGTAAGAAATTAAGGTCAATATGAAAAACAAGTCTTCTTTGTATATACTTTATAGATTGCCCCTGTAATTGTTAATTTGTGACATTTGGTTGCAGGAGGAGCTTCAGGCCTTTGAGCATCATATGGCTAAAGGGTCGAAGATGATGCAACTGTTAGATGGTAGTGAGTCTTGTCTCGGGGGTTGCTCTGCTATGTTGGGGCAATCCTCATCTACTCTTAAAGCTATCTGCTTATTTGGGA
Source organism: Erythroxylum incrassatum (assembly GCA_026546855.1). NCBI lineage: Eukaryota > Viridiplantae > Streptophyta > Magnoliopsida > Malpighiales > Erythroxylaceae > Erythroxylum > Erythroxylum incrassatum. The sequence continues at coordinate 17,576,252 of JANVCL010000003.1, read as the reverse complement.
CCCCAATTAGTAGGTATATTTCTCCTGTCTGTCCTTGTCGGTCCCTGTCTCATATTTACCATATGCATATTCCATATAACATCTAAGTTGAAGGCAACCATGGTATTGAGTAGCCTCATTAGTGATAGTCTCCTAGAAGACTCCCATCCTCTTTCCTAATCATATTACATAGGGCCTAATCCATATCGTCCGTCCTTGCTCTAATGCTAAAAAAATTGGACTAAGGCATGCTCCAAGTGTATTAGCATCCTTTCGCTCACATCTCATAGATAGAATACATCTAGGTTATCAACCACTCCAAAGCTATCACTTGCTCACTTGGTGTATAAATTAGAAGCCTGTGGATGTATTTGAGTGCATGATGTCATAGGGTGAATGTCTTGGGTTTACTCTTATTATAGGTATCTTTCTCGCTGATGATGCACCAAAAATGGTGGTTGTACATCATACAATAAATCTATCCTAAGTCTCATGTACTCTTGTGTCTTCATAAATTTTCAATCATAGAGAAGTCCATGTAGCTCATCCTCGTCATCTCTCTGAGCATCTTGAACTAGATCATACTTAGTTGATTCCAATCATAACGACCTTTTCCCATGAAGAACATGGAGGACACTTAGAGCGTAAGCTGCTAGTATGTGGCCTCTATGATCTCGAAGAACCATGACCACACTTTAACATTTTGAAATCTCTTGTTCTTGAACCTCTAAAATTGCTGATCATGGTCTCTAGCAATGAAAAGAAACATCTTATGTCGCTCCATTAGATGTGCTAAAGTCTGTCTCACTAGTGGTAAGCGAGCGCTACTCGAGTCTTTAGATGACCCTATCCTCTCTGTCTATTCTTTGGTATCTGCTTTGCTCTTTATTGTTACACAACTTCTATTCTTCTCATCATTGCCCCTGAAAGCCTGAAACTAGATAAAATGCAAGAAAATAATAAATATAAATACAAACAAACCGCTTTCCCCACACTTAATTTGTATGCTCATTACGTTACGTAATAGTGAAAAACACACAATTAAAAATCAAATTAAACTAATAATATTGTAATTAACAAAAACAATTAGAAAATTACACTAATAAAAAATTATTAATATAATTAAAAGTGACAAAAAAGTAATCTAATCATACAAGTACTAATGCAATTCCTAAAATTGAAAATTTAACTACACAATGTAACAATTAAACCTATACTAAAAACAATTAAAAACTAATTCATGAAAAATACTAAATTGAAATGAAATTAAACTAGGGAATAATATATAATTACTAGAAAACAACAAAATGAACCTAATATAACAAAATCATCACAATTTATCACATAGCAAGAAATTTTTGCATACTCAACTCAAATTTCATCCAATTTGTATGCAATTCATCAAATCAATTCAATAATTTGTATGGAAAAAAATGAAATTCATCTTGTAATTAAAAATCAAGCACAAAACTTGGTGAAATCACCCTGAGATGCAATAATTGCATAACTTAGCGTTTTGGGATGAAAAACCCTAAGATTTGCAAGAATACTCAAATTTCTAAGTACAATTAATGTAAAAGGCAAGAAAAACTTACTTGGACGTTGTAAAATCACTCAAAAATGTTGGGTTAGGCTGAAGAAGGGAGAGGTACAACAAGTGGATGGCGGAAGGGGGAGAGAACAGTGGGAAAGAAGAAGGAAAAAAAGGTTTTTAGTGTGTGTCTTGTACTTACATAGTCAGTTGCATAATCGTGGAACTAACAGTATAAGTCACGGTTATGTGTGACTTAGGACATGCGCGTGCAAATTTTCATTTATTCTCACTATCATGTACACGGTCATTTTTATGACCATGTAAGTCACTATGCACATTTGACTTTTGATATGGGCATGTGTTATGATATGTTTTAGAGAAATTGAGATACATTAGCGTATCCTACGCTGGTGTAACTAACTGTAAATGTGTGTGAAAGTTTTCAAAATCTCCAAAACTGTACACAGTCATGTTCATTGATCGTGTAAAACATGCTGAAATCAAATTTGTGTATACATAGGCATGTAAACTGGTGTGTACATGATCATGCATACCTAAACGTTTCTTAAAACTTCAATTTTGTGTGTGTTTAAAGTCATAAAAGTTAGCAACATATATCAAAAACACAAAAAATAGATAGAATCAAATGAAGATGCTCGATAACTTAACATGAAACACATCAAAAAGTAATGGAATTTTATACTAAAGCTAAAAAATAAACAAAATAATATAATCAAATCAAATAAAACTATCGTAATTCTTGGGTTACCTCCCAAGTATCACTTGTTTAACATCTTTAGCTCGACATACCTATTATGATCTAGGGTGACTTGGTTAAATTAATATCCTCTTTAATACCACCAAGATTACCTCTAAGATATAATTTTAGCCATTAATTTTAAAGTTACCTTTGTGCAAATGACTTACTTCGATTACGCCATAAGAAAACATTTTCTTTATAATAAGGGGTTCTGATCATCTTGATTTATGCTTATCTAGGAATAATCTTACACGAGAATTGTATAAAAGAACTAAATCTCCCTCTTTAAATTGCTTGGGTTGCTTGATCCCTTAGTCATAATGTTTCTTAGTCCCCTCCTTGTACATTTTGGAGTTCTCATAGGTTATCAATCATCATTCTTGTAATTCATTGACTTATAACTTCCTCTTCTTACCTATAAGTTGAAGATCAAAATTCATAAGCTTAATGGCCCAATATGCCTTATGTTCTAATTCGACAAGTAAATGACATGCTTTCCTATAGATAAGGATTTAAGGTGTAGTGACAATCAGTGTTTTATGTGCTCCTCTATAAGCCCATAAAGCATCATCTAACTTAATTAACCAGTCTCTCCTTTAGTACTTTATAGTCTTTTCCAAAATTCATTTTAAATCCCTATTAGCTAGATCAACTTGGCCACTAATTTGAGGGTGATGTGAGGCGGCAATTCTATGAGTGATTCCATACTTTTTAAGTACCTTTTAGAATTATGCATTACAAAAATGTGTGCCCCTATCACTAATAATTGGTCTAGGTATGCCAAAACGAGAAAATAACTTTATAGGAATCTTACAACAACCCTAACATCATTTATGGGTAAAGCTTGAGCTTCCACCCATTTAGAAACATGGACAATAACTAGTAGGACATATCCATTACCAAGTAAAGCTAAAAATTGACTTATAAAATCAATGCCTAAAATATCAAATACTCCATAAACAAGAATGAAACATGAGGAATCTTAACCCAGAATAAGTTATTACCTAATTATTGGCATCTATCACATAAAGCTACATACTTTTGGGCATATTGGAAAATTGAAAACTGATAAAATCCTAGCTCAAAGATCTTTTGAGTCGTTTTATTGGCACTATAGTGCCCTCTGGTAGGTCCAATATGACAATGTCCTAGGATCTTCCACCCCTTAGAGTGAGATACACATCTTATCACTATTGGTTTAAACAGATACAAAAAAATATGGATCTTCCTAAAAATAGTCCTTCAAAGTAGTAAAGAATTTCTTCTTTTGGTGATATAAAAGACCTTCCGGTAAGATCTTAGTCATAAAATAGTTTTTAATATCTACAAAACAAGGGATCTTAAACTCACTTAACATCTCCAAATTATAAGGGCACTCATCTGGGAATGAATCATCAATGTATTCTTCATTTAGCTTCCCCAAATTTGGGTTTTCAAGGTGAGCTAGATGGTCTACTGCCAGGTTTTTTGGCTTCTTTCCTATCCTTAATCTTTAAATCAAATTCCTGCAGTAACAAAATTCATCTAATTAATCTAATATTAGCGTTTGGATTACATAGCAAGTACCTTAATACGTAGTGGTCAATATAAACCACAATTTTAGACAAGATTAAATGAGGTCTAAATATGTAGAACTCAAAAACTACTATTAACAATTCTTTCTTTACTATGGTATAATTCTCTTGCACATCCATCAAAGTCTTGCTCACGTGGTAAATTGGTTAAAAATGCTTGTCCATTCATTTTTGAAGTACTACACTTATTGCAAAATCACTTCCATTACACATTAGTTTAAAAGGTAAATTCCAGTTTGATAACAGTATTAGAGACCTTAGGAACCAAGCAGAGAAAAGTTTTGTTAATTTCCTTTTATAGGATACCTTTTGAGAAGAATTCATGGAATGTATCTTTAACTACTTAACCAATCACTTATTAAGATTTATGAAAGAAATAAACATTCAGTCTACCAAGGCTAATAAGAGCTTTCTTTATATTCATTATAAAATGTATAAACTATTTCCTTATCTTTAAGGCTATATTTGGTTGGGTGGTTATTATTGGAATGAAATTGAATGTAATATTATTCCATTATTTAGGAGGAGGGTTTATAATGGAGTGGAATGGAATAGGATGGAAGGGGAGGATTTCACATTACATCCTATTCCATCCTAAACAGTAAAAATAAATTACCTTCAATTTGGAGGGTTTAGGATGCAATGTAAAATGATAAACAACATTTTACTATATTATATTATGATCCCTTCTTTCAAATAACATTTCACTATATTATATTATGAACCCTTTCATCCCTCCTAAACAATAATTTTCTAATATTACATCCATTTACATTATATTCCATTAAAAATCTTACATCCAACCAAATATAGCCTAACAAGTTTGATCAAATTTACTGTCATCTCTTCAAAGATTATTTTGGTGATAAAAATGCTTAAAATGGAGACCCAGGACCTAAAAGGATTAGGAGATCTTTGAAGTGTGAAAAAGAACTTAACAACTTCCTAGAGTATTAAGTATTGATCCTACAACATTGTACCTCACTAAATAATATGTAATAAATCTTGTTTCTATTCCTCCTAACCAAAATAGTATTGAAGAAAAATTTTGTGCAATTATCACCTTAATTTATCCAACTAATCCTAGCACTCTACTTGATCATGAATGAATGATTATGTACAGCCTATAGATAGTTAGCTAGAAGAGATTTCTCTTTTGTCAAAAGAGTATCATCAGTTGGATTAATAATTAATAGGTTTTGAACTTTTGTTAACTCCATCTTAGCAATATCCATAACGTCCTTAATACTGGATTCTTTTGAGCCATTTAGCAATTTAAGCACTTCCTTAATAAATTTGAGTTTTTGCATACAACAAAACTATTTGGAACTTCATATAGTTTTCTCAATCCCCTTCTTGCAAGCTTCTATAAAATCACTTCAATGAGACAGAAATTTTTTGAACCTAAACGGAAAATGTCTAGCTATTTTAATGAGAAAGCTAGAAAACATTATACGAGTATGATCTAAGAACAATAGATTCATTAACTTAGCTTTGCTCTCAGGGAAATTTGTAAGCCAACTGGAGTTAACTAGGGTCTTATCTAATTTTTTCCTTATGAACCAATATAATCCTTACTTATTGCTTCAAGTGTGGTAGTACCCTTTAGAGTTTACATTTGTAACCCCCAAGTAATCAACACATTCCTTAAAATATTCAGAGAAATTTTGAAGAAAATAATTACCTTGAGCTTTAGTTCTATATAATGTAGAATTACAGTCCCCACATATTAACTAAGGACCTTTACAACAACTCCTCATATTTATAAGATTACCCTATAACTCATTTCTTTGGAAAGAAAAATTACTTGCATATACCATAGAATAAGTGATCATAACTTTCTCCAAAATAAAGGATAACTTTAGATGTATTACATGATCAGTAGCTCCTAAAATATCAACCTTCACTATTTCTGAGTTGTAGTAGATTATTATTCTTCCCAGTATATGATAAGAGTGATTTGTTACTATATTCCATTAAGTTCCCAAAACATCTATCCTTTTTAGGGTCTCCACCTTTATTTTTGTTTCTAATAGTCCCAACAAAAGAGGCTTTTCTTTAAAGACAAAATCCCTCGAAGAAAATAGTTTTTTAGGGCAATTTGATACTCTTAACATTCCACACTAAAATGGACATTATTTTTGTTTACCTTTGGAGCTAGAACCCTTACTTCTTTTTAGCCTCCTTCTTCTAATAATTGTTTTGAACTGCTCCTTTCCACACTCTAATTCAGATGAGCTTATAATCCCATCTTCCTTTTTCATGTACCATCACTTGTTATTAGTGGAGTTACAACATCTACTTCCTTACCATCTGTAAAAGTAGTTGAATTTAATCCATCAATAGAAACAGTAATATACCCACTGTGATAAGATCTAAATTCTTAGTTGGTGTATTTGAATTGATATCCATATTAACCAAACTTATTTCTTATTCTTTTTCTTTATTAGGATTGACCATCTCATCAAATCCCATTAGCTCATTGTAATCACGTCTATTGAATTTTCTACCTATAGGTTTCCATACTTTTCCTTGAACTTAGAGGGGAGGTTTCCAATGATAAGATATTGCTACACTATCATCAAAGAGCCCATTATTAGGCCACAGTCTCATTATAGGAATTCCATCAGGTAGTACCTTAGATAATTCAATGCTCACACAAATATAAGCACAACCAAGTCTCCTCTTTTTTGCTACGTTTTCATCCAAACAGAGTGCTTTTCCAATAAATCTAGCTAATGGACTCATTTCCTAAGTAGTTCAATACTTTAAGGGAATACTATGAAAGTTACTCCATAAGGGAATGCTTTGAAGTTTCACATCCTCAAGCTTCAAACCAGGATGCCAAAGTTAGAGAAACAGAGGTTACTGAGTCACATGCCATGGACCCTCCTCTAGAATTTTATGAGCAATTGAGCTGAAGGAGAAAGTAAACAAGATAAGGTTATCTTTAGGTAAAAGAACTTCAACTAATCCTTTATTTTTCAAGAATCTATTTCCCATATTTGGATAACTAGAAAGGGGGTTGTGGTCAAAAAAAAAATCCCACCAAGTTTGAGTCCTAGCTATGGGCACCCTCCATCAAGATTTCAATAGCAAGGCATACAACCAACTTATCATTTTGCTCCCTAGGAGGGTTGAAATAAATAGTTGAAGTATGTTAGTCCCCTACAACTTGTTTCCAACTTTTCCCGATGGGTGGTTTATCCTGTTAGCATTGCAGGACAGGAATGGAGGATGAGGAGGGAGCTACTACACAAGAGAGATGCTTGGTAGGGGTGAAGGTGGAAGGCAAAGGTGGAAATTTATCTATTTCTAAATTATTTTCTAGCTACATGTAAGTAGGACAAATGGAGCAGTGAAGTTGTTAATAGTAAATAACAATATTTCTAAAAGGAGTTAAGAATAGAGTTGACTAAAAACATAGAGGAATGAAGGTGGGAAGTAAAAACTCCAGATGAATAGGCAAAATTACCCCTAAGGCAGAGCCTGAAACTAGCAATAGCAAGGACTATCTTTGAACACAAAAAGGAAGAAAATGAAAATAAGGAAAAAGAAAAAGGGGGGAAACAGTAACCAAAGAAAGCTTGAAGATGAAGGTGAGGAGAAACAAATTATTTAGCAAGAAAGGTAGGAAAAAACTAGAGGGCCATGGATGGACAAGTAGAAAACAAACAGAAGGATTTTGTAAGAGAGAGAAGCTCAGTGCACGAGAGAGAAGCCATCCAAGCTCTTTCAACATAATTGTGTTCTTGGGATACACTTTGGAGTATAAAGAGCTACACCTTATATATGAATTCATGCATAAAAGAAATTTAAAAATTCATCTTTTCACAATAAATTCTACCATGGAAACCTGAAGTTGTTACAATAGTTTTAAAATAGTCTCTAAAATAGTTCGAAGTTTGACTTTTCTTTGTATTTTTTAGAAGTAGATTATTACAGAGATTTTAAATTATAATGCAAAGATATTAGACTTCAACTTTTATTTTCAATCTTGTGGATAAAATTGTTATGACTTATAAGAATAAGGATTAATATATGTTAAAAAAAATTTTAGTACATATTTAAATTTAATTAGTTATTAGATTGATATAAAAAATTGTACTAAGGACTTTTAAAAATTATGGGTTAATAAAAACTCTATTTATATTTCTTTACTTTATCGCTTTTTTGTTCCGTTCTTTCTATTTTTGCTTTTTTTATTTCTACTTTCGTCTTTTTATAATTTTCCTTAAAACTCATTTTGATAGTAAAAGATTCCTACAAGAAGATTATAATCGTATCTCCTCATTATCAAAGGCTTGAAATTGTGACAAGATATAATATAACTTTTCGTTTATTAAATTTGGAAATTTGATTTATTATAAGAACAAAAATATCCACAAGTCACACAAAATACACAAAATAGAATTTTTTTAAAAAAAAAGAGAAAGTAAACACCAAATGCGGCAATTACGACTTAATTATAATTTATAAATCAATAAAGTTGTCGCCGTAGGGGGGCCGAAGTGTCATAATTTACACTTCTAGCTAATTAAAGTGTCGGTGGTGGCTGTTGGACTACCGCAGTTTGCTCTACAGTTCCAAATTGACCACAATGACGGTGACTACAGTCTCTCCTTCACTACTAGTACCACTTCTACTCTTTGCAAGAATCTCAGGTCTGGTAGTTGCAGCTTTAGTCATCTACTGGGCTCGTGTGTTCAACTCTAGCTTTCTTTCTCACTCCTCTCAAAAAGACGTCATTTTTACAGTAATGCTCTTTTTATATGTTTTTTTTCTTGTCAACTTTTAAAGTTAAGTGAAATTTGCATTCGATGAGATCCTGAAATTGATTTTGTTGTTGCTGTTGACTTTTTAAGGACCTCCATCCTCTGTTCATGGTAATTGGTTTCATTCTCATTAGCGGAGAAGGTAATTACAATGTGATAATCAACTGTGTGCGAATTCGGCGTAAGCATGCTTTTTAAAACTTAAATGGGTGTTTTCAGCTATTTTGGTCCATCAATGGCTGCCTGGTTCAAGGAGCTTGAGGAAATCAGTCCACTTGTGTCTTCAAGGAGTGGCTTTGGCTTCTGGGGTCTTTGGGATTTGGACAAAGTTTCATGGAAATGATGGGGTTCTTGCCAATTTCTATAGTTTGCATTCTTGGATGGGTTTGATTTGCATTTGTTTGTTTGGGGCGCAGGTTTTTGTTCTCTTCTCTTACATTTTTAGTACAGTTTGATCTTTTTTTCTTTCCTAAATTTTGATGATATTTCATATTTTAATTTGCAAGTGGAGTAATTATTACGGTGGTGGGGATTGTGGTCATTTCCAGGCAACGTCATCTTCAACTAATATAAACTCGTTCAATGCATTGCAGTGGTTGACAGGGTTCTTAAGTTTTTGGCACCGAGGTGAGACGAGAAACGTGAGAGCCAGGGTACTGCCTTGGCATGTGTTCTTGGGCCTCTACGTATATGTGTTGGCCGTGGCAACAGCAGAAACTGGACTACTGGAAAAGCTGACGTTGTTGCAAACAAGAAGAAATGTGTCTACGCACTCCTCAGAATCAATGGTTGTCAACAGTTTAGGACTCGGCTTGGCCTTAGTCAGCGGCATTGTAATATTAGTAGCAATTTCCTCCAAGTCACAAACTTCACCAACCAAAATTATGTACGAGGAATCAAACATCAAGTACTTGTCTTTGTGAATGAATATGGCGTCGTTTGGATTTTAGCTGATTGGCATGCTTCAGCTGTTTGAAGAGTCAAACAGCTATAAATGTTGTTTGGAGAACAGCTGAAACACCAGCTGTTTGTCTTAGACAAACAGCTAAAACTGAAAACGCTCCTTATGTATTTTTACTGTACTGTCTCTTGTCTGCATATAGTAGAGGAAAATTTAAGCTCGGTCATTCAACTTGGTATTGTTACTAGTCAAGTATAGAAATTTGTTGTTTTGGCTTAGCAAAAGCATTTACAGTTGACTGTCATGATCTACGACTCCAGTTCTTAGTTCTTAGGTTGTTTGCAGATGTTGAGTAGTGATATGAAATCTCTAAACGCTCATCGCCATTCCACTCTATGCCACAATCAAATGTAATCACTTGATTCTTTTGCACTTCCAACGTTACCCTTGGTGCAATATTAATTCGTTCTGCAGCTGATAATCTTTTCTCCATTATCTTGTTCATTTATTTCTTCAAGCATTTTGATTATGTTCATGTCTTACTTTTTAGAATCCTGAAATGTCCTAGAGATATTGTCAATTATAACACGTACTCAGCTAAAAATCTGAAGAATACTTTGTCTTTCCCGCAATTTAAGGCACTTACAATTAAATCAACTTCTAAATTATGTAGTACTCTTTTAACCGTTGAACTGGATTTTCCACGTATCGCTCTTCCAATGCCACTGGTAGAAGGAATAAATATGTTTTGCGCTTTGTTGGTATTCTATTTGAAATTCCTAAGCAAAACAAAATTACCTAAATTACCAATCTTTCTTATGTCAAAAACTAAGAAAAAATTGTTGGAAGTAAATTATTTTAAGTGACTTATGAGTGAAAAAGTCAGTAAAGGGATTTAATAATTTAATAAATAGGGTTTTTTAAGCTTTTAGCCCCTTACGATCAAAAGTTTTAAAAGGTTCCACCTCTACCTAATAAGTTTTGTCTTTTCACAAAATATCATCAAGTGAGAAAGTTGAGATAGAAAGTTCAAGGAAAAGGATAGATTGGGTAAAGAGCTTACTGTAAATTATTTTCGCGTTCTTGAGCAATGAAAAAAGATTAATATTACAAAGCTTTATCTTTGTAAGAGGTTAAAATTCTAAGTATTAATGAATATCAGTAAGTTTCATTTCCAAATCTTGTTATGTTTCATGAAATTATTCTTATATATATATAGTATCAGAGCATGGTTATGAAAAATTCATGGTTTTCCTTGACTATAAATTTTTCATAATTTAGAGAAACTCGTAAATCCTAATTTGAAATTTTGGGAAACCCTAAATTACATTTTTATGTGTTTATTAATTGTATGCAAAATCTTATGATTTGATGACTTTGAATGATGAGTTCATATCTAAATGGAATACTTAAAAAAATGATTGAACGTTAGGCACTGGGAAGACTCACTAACACCAGGCAATATTAGCCAAAAAACTCAACGTTGGTTGACAAATGCTTATTTGATTATAATTATATACTCATATTAAATGTGTTTTTCTTGATATTTTAATAGTTTTGTTTTATGTTTGATGCTTAGTTTGCTTCAAGTGTATTTATAGGTAATAATCGCCTTCATGGACCAAACAGAGAAGAATTTGCATGAAATCATGCCATGGAACGAAGATGTGAGGCAACTTATGTTCAGTGATAGTGTAAGTCTCTATAAATGTGTGAAAATTGAAGAATTTTAGTTCTAGTTATGTGGAGTTACACGCTTGTGTACATTATTTACATGGTCATTTACGTCGATATACATGAGTGTGTATCTCCACACGAGGGTGTGTGTCAATATGCACGATCGTGTATGTTGTCCACGTAAGTCTTTATATCTGTGTGAAATTGAAAATACAAGTATTTTTGGAGACATATGGTCATTCACAAGCTCGTGTATGTTGACTATGTATAACCCAAAAACCTAGTTTTTACTATAAAAGAATATGAGTGGAGGCAAAAAAAGAGAAAGCCAAGTTATCAAGCAATTTTAAGTCGCAAGCAACTTGGAGAGGCCGCAGTTTTGATCAAAGGATAAGAAAAAACACAAAGAATACGTCAAGAAATCTGATAGAGAGCATCATCCAATCCAGTTTTGTAAGAAGATTCAACAGAAGAAAAAGGGATATTTAAAATCATGACTTGTTTGTTTTCTCTTAGTTTTTTTGCATATTTATCTTTGGTTTTGTTTTCTATGGATAGGAACTATACTTGTTTAATGTCTACGTGTGACAAACCCTAAGTGGGAAATAATAACATGATTTGATCTTTTACCTAATGCAATTATATTTATTGAATTATTGCGATTCAATTATTCGTTTTATTTTTGTTTTAATATATCCAGAATATTAGTGCATGATTTTATTTCATATGATTGAGATTGAGATTGAGAAATGCTCTTGTATGCATAGATCTACCATAATTAGAAGGAGTTGCATGCAAACCTAGAGATAGTTAACATGAAGCATCCCACCTCCGCAAGACCTGAACCCGACATCGACGGTGATATCCGAGTCCGTGCCCGCGAAGGTAGCATGCTA
>JANVCL010000003.1:17532814-17552522 GCA_026546855.1 Erythroxylum incrassatum | reverse complement strand
GATTACAACCTTAGATTCTTCTCTGTTCTCAGCAACCGAAACTCTTAAAAACTACTAACTTGAGCGTCGGAGGGCCTTCCGGGAACCAACCCCCGGCGAGCCATTATTTGTTTTGCAGGTATTCATCAGCCAAAGCCACACAGAATCATGGATCAAAATAATGATGTTCCGCTTCAGCAAAATCTGACTGAACCACTTTCTATTTTCAACTTGTTTACTGTTATATAATGCACCCCTCACACCTATAATTTGATACAAAAATAAATGTTTGGTACATGAAATTTGCATATAAATGGATGCAGAGATAAACATATGGTGCTTGAAGTTTGCATGAAAAAAAAGAGAGGATACTCATAGGAGTAAACCGTTGCTGTAAAATCCAATATCAAACCAATGTAGTTATAATAACATGTTAAATATTTCATCTGTCTCCATTTTAGAGGAGAGATGTGGTTCTTCACCCAAAATCTTAAGAATTGAGTCGTAAATTAACTATTATTTATAAGCAATCATTGACTTTGATTTCTAGTCGATACATGGATTTAACAACTCTAATGTACCCTCCCATGCCCAAAAATATATATTTAATTTATTAAATTTGTAGAAATAAATATCTAGAACATCCATGAGAATGTCCAATACTAAAGTTAGAGCAACTCTATACCATTCCTTTTTCCTCTAAACAGAGATTAATGAAAAATTAGCATGATATCATAATTAATTTGATGTTGGATTTTCTAACTTAAACATTATATGTTCATTTCAGTATCTCAAGAAATTGTGATGTGATCAAATACAAAAGATTTAGATGCTTTATATAAAAATGAGAATATAACATAATTCAAAAGAAGATTTATATATATAGAAAATGAGAATATAACATAATTCAAAAGAAGATTTATATATATAAATCACTCATCTTCTTGAAAATAAGGATTAAAAAATAATTTTGTATATGACCCACTCATCCTTGAATGAAGAATTATGAAAAGTTTTAACCTTTTTTTTTATCACTAATCCTTTTCAAAATGAAGATTGAAAAAGAAGGCATAGTAATATATTGTATATGACCACTCCTAAATAGAGAAATGTAAGAAAAATTTGGACACTTTCGTTTTGGAGCTTTACGTCTTTGCACAATAAAATTATGTGCTGTCTAAGAATGTACCAAGAACGAACTTAGAAAACTTTCAGGGTTGATTTAGCTTTAAAAACCATTCAATTGACTTGAACAGAGAGCATCTTCTTTACATTTGAAGATGGGACCGTCGACTACTAGGGCACCTGCCTCCCTTCTACTCCTCCGTACCACTGCAGCTGCCACTCCTCGGCTGCGCCGCCACAATTCCTCCGTTTTTGGTCCTCCACCCTCCCTCCTCAGAACTAGGAGCCCTACCCTCGTCCGTCTCTCCGCTTCTCCCGCTGATTCTCGCCCTCATTTCTCCTGGTTCTCTCCCGACCAAACTACTCCGCCCGGAGATGACTGCAACGGCTGGGCTTTTGTCGAACCCCCTCAATCCATCGAGAAAAAGAAAATTGAAGGCTTTCCCACCGTTGTTGCTGTAATTGGTACATGTGCTGCTGCTTTTGTTGCTACCATTGCATTCTTTTTGCTCTCTAGTAAGGGTAAGTTCTCTCCATTTCTACCAACTCATTAGCTTTTATCTTTTCTATTTTATATGAATTTCTTTGTTTGGTGTTTGGTGCTGTGCTTAATAGGGCTTTGATTTTTTTTTTTTGGTGTTGTGATTAAACAGGAATTAAATGGCAGTTGCACACTCCTCACACTTTGCGTGGAGTGACATTTCAAGGTGAAAGTGAAACTAAAGATGACAAAACATGTAAGGACTCGGATTTTGGTGAAAATTTGGCGTTGTCTCAATCTCAGGCCGTTAAAAATTTTGCACCTGATGTTTCTGCCAAAGCTCCAACTTCTGGTACTTTTTCCATGAGATTCTAGTATTTTGTTCATTTTGACATTGAAAGCTGGATTTTGGAATCTTTCACATTCATGTTGGCGAATCTGTTGTAAAAATGTTGTTAAATTTTCTTTTTGGACATATGATTGGTGAAAGTGAAATAAAGACTAACGTATAAGATTATAGGTTTTTGTTGTTCTATGTTATTACAATATATCAATCTTGACAGAAGCAAGAGTGTCTTGAATTTTGTGATTGGTTCCGATGTGAAATTTTGCTGTCTTATTTCTTGCGGAAATAATCATTTTTGTTTGTCTTTTACTCCAGTATATAAGGAGAAGCATCAATTTGTTAAAATCTCTACCTCTGTGGATTCTGCTCAATTGGAGGCTTTATCTAGTTTGAAGAAATTAAAGGTTTGTTTGAGAAAGTTTTCATTCAAGTTTAGAGACTTCCATGTTATTAAAAACTTTATACATAGGTATTAGATTAACCTGTCATATCTGTAAAAAGTTAATGGTTTTCCCCATAGTCCTCAATTGCTCATGATCCTTTAGTTAACCTAAATGTCCATTCTTATTAGAATGTAAACTTAACATCATTTTGACCTGGGGAATAAATCCAACATTTATTAAACTTAGAATGTTTTTAAGACCACAACTGAATCCAAAATGACTATAGTAGTTAAGAACAATAAGGCTGTTTTTTACTCGAATTTCTGTACCAGCATTGAGAGCCTGTATGAGAAATCAGTAGCAAAAATCTAATTCTTATATTACCAAACCAGTAACAAGTGGTATAAACCCAAGTTCTTTGCTTCTTCTTCTTCTTCTTCTTCTTCTTTTTTCCTTCCAATTGTAGTTAACATTTGAGACCAATGATCAGTGGATTTATTGTAAACTGATCTGGAAGGGCCTTTAATTTGGTTCTAAGCATCTATTATGTATTAAGATATACAGATTATTGAAGATGTTATAAAGGCTGATGAATTGTGCTCCAGAAGAGAATATGCGAGGTGGTTAATCCGCCTCAATTCACTGCTGGAAAGGTGGTAACTTCATTTGGAATATTAAAAAGCTAGGAATAATTCTGTCAACTCTTACTTAGCTGCTTATTAATTTTGCACAGGAACCCAAAACATAGAATTGTTCCATCTATATCACTCTCCGGTTCCATGATTGCTGCCTTTGATGATATAAGGGCTGAAGATTCAGATTTTCAATATGTTCAATGTAATTCATGATCTTGCTTGTTGCTCCTATACTTTGGATATGGCATCATAATGTCTTACCAAAATATTTGACTGGGTTTGCATATTAGCCTTGGCAGAGGCTGGCATCATACCTAGCAAGCTATCAGGGACAAGTTCCTGTTCTGACAGTTCAAAACTGGATAAAAGGTTCCTTTTTTATCCTGATAGGTATGGCGTTTTCTTTACTCAGTAGGTTCTTTTTAGCAATTCATGCTCCATTCTTTTCTTTTTCTTTTTGTTTTTGAAAAGAGACTGAAGTGCATCTCTGGTTCGACAGGTTTATTTCTCGGCAGGATCTAATCGACTGGAAAGCTCAGATAGAATATGAAATACAGTCAGGAATAATAGAACAGGTACAAGTTACTTCTTATGTTTTTTATTTATATATTCATTGAACTATTAAATACACACTAAATTAATATAACTTTTCATTTGCCTATCGTATCACTAAAAACCTGACTTGATTGCAGTCCAGATGTCAGGAACAAAAGCAGGTTATATGGATGTGAGCAAGATGAGTTCAGATGCATCCCCGGAACTTCTCTTTGACATGACATCTCAGGACAGAAGTATAACCAGAAAAGTATTTGGTATCTTTTCCTCTTCATTTTCTTCTCTCTCTTCTTCTTTCCCCCACCACCTCCCCCCGTTTGAAGTTATGAGTTGTAGCCTTAGGCATATTAACTAAATAATTCAAGTTCGATTAAGAAGTATACAAACCTGATTTATGGTTACAAAACATATCAAAAAGTTTCACTGACTTACATTTGGGTTTATTTCTGTGAGTTGCCCCTATTCATGTATGGGTGTAAAAAGAAGAGTTTATAGGTTGGAAAGATGTTGGGGGACTATGTTTCAGACCTTATTGGTCTCTTCAATGGTGGTCATTGTCATTTTAAACTCAAAGGTAGATTATTCTCGGCAAACTTTTGTGCTATAAATGATGGTTATGTTGTAGTCTTTATCTTTCTCGATCAAAGATTGATCTGAAATGTATCTATGGTTTACTTCTTGAAGTTTTGTTTTGTTTTTTTTTTCTTTGGCAATGCAACCTTTAGCTCATTTTTTGCAGTAGTAGATTTGTAAGATTCTAAAGAATTAATAAAGGAATAAACTTTCTATTTATATACTTCAGGACAGACAAGACGGTTTCAGCCGAATAAACCTGTGACAAAAGCGCAAGCAGCAGTGGCATTGATAAGTGGCAGGATGACAGCTGCAATTTGTGATGAAATATTGAGACAGGAAGCTGAGAATACTTTAAGAGAAGCTGCAATGGAAGAAATTAGGTTTGAGTTGCTTAACAGAGGAGATATACAAAGGTATTGGGATGGGAAAAAGGATGAAGAAAGAAGACGTGGTTTGCATGTGGAGGAAATTTACACCAAAACTCTACATGAATTGGAGCAAGAGGAAATTCTTCAAGTAAAAACTTCTGCTGATTGCAACAAAGAGAAAGCTGCTATGGAATGTCAGAGGCAACTGCTTTCAAGTTTGAAGGAAGAGGTTGTTGAGTTGTCAGCAAAACTTGCATCTGAGAGGGCTACCCATGTAGTCGAACAGTGTAGTGTAAATGAACTGTTTGGTGACTTGCAGACCAAGCAGGAACGAATGCTTGATACAAAATCTATACTTGAAGCTGAAATTGAAGCTCTTCGAATTCTTAGGTAAACATCATTGTCGTCTCATTTTGTTATTTATCCATTTGTTACTCATCAGCAGAATTCCACGATGGTAGAACATGTGGTGGCTGGATAATTTTATCAGCAACTCCACATACGATTAAGAGCTGATTTAGCATTTGCTCTCCCCTTAAACATAGTGCTTCATCTGAAAGAATACACGTATCTGATGTATCAGCCTAAATATGCTGTTACCTAATTTGGTACATGAAAATTTGAATAAACTTTAGAGCTAACTCGGTCATTTCCTAAAATAAATGGAGAATGGTTTTTGTTTGGAAATAGTGTGAAATCTTAATTCAGACAGAATTGATGTGAAAGGGATATAATATAGTAACAGTTATGATGTCATGTTTTCTATTAAATTTCTTATAAATGGAAGCACTGAACGCAGATCTTGGGTAGAGGATGATGCAAGGAAAAGCCAAGCACGTGCTAAGGTTCTTGAGGAGGTAGGACGAAGATGGAACTGGGAAAATCCGGTCTAAAGTAATGTACTTGTAGCCGAAGCACAGAGTTACAGAACTAATTACATGAGATTCGGCATTTACATTTTCTAGTGCAGTATCATGGCAATCCCTGGTTCTAGTGGGGGTGATCGGGCCTGTCATTTGTTGTAACATATCGCATCGCATATACATTGTTCTTTTATTTAAGTATTTAAGTTATATTTGGTAATTTCTTGGTAATTGTTGGGGCTGTTGATAGTTTACATTACAGGTTGCTGACTTGACCTTTGTGGATGTTAAAATCTAGATGAAATCATTTATGGTGATGGTTTCCACTCAACATGTAGATTTTCTTTTTTGCTATCCAATCTTTACTTTAAGCTGCCTAGTTCTGTTAATTGCAAGGGAGACTATTTTGATTTTTGAGTTAAAAATTACTTTGTAAAGATGAGGTCTCTCGTAGTGGGGAGGGCATAATGATTGCTAATTGAACGACATTCAATGTCTTTGGGCGGTGAACCAAACATATTCGTGACCAAAGTGCTGCAAACGCAAAATGCTTATCTTCGCCAGTTACCGCACCAGTCCCAGTGCTTGATTGAAATTGTTAGACGTGGCTGACAAACCAATAGCATTAGTTAACGTCTGCTTTAAGTTGGACAAAGCCTGGTATGGAAATATTCTTATCCCACTTCTGCAAGCGTCAACATTCATTCATTCTATTTCTATATGTATACCATTCAAACACTTTGGATTAAACCATTTGCCGCCCAAATCCCATCAACTTCTAAATTCTAATCCTTTGGCAACTTCGTGCTTCCCTTCTCGGAGAAGTCGATAAATGGGTTGTTTTTTCTTCAAGTCTAGAAGGAGCCGTTTCTCTAATTATTCGCCACGCAGGTAGTCACTTCAACATGCTTGTTTCTTGTGCAAATTCAGTTTTGGATTGTTCATACTAAGCTTATTTGTTAGCCCAGTCTTGCTAAAGAATCTCAAGAGATTGAAACTTTGGTGGGGAGAGAATAGAATTAACATCCAACGCTCCCCACTCACTTTCCGCACAGTGCGGCGGCGGAGTGCCCACTTACCAATTCTGAGAATTATGGATATGGCATATAGCATTTCTTAATCTGTTTTTCAATTTTTGTCTTGTCTTTTCGTTGCAATAGATCTTGTCTTCTTTGACTTGAAGGTCCAATACATTATACATTATTAGAGCTTCAAGTCAGGTTGGCATGTGTGGCCCCTCCTATTAGGATAGTTCCTTTTCACAAATTCCCTTTTTAGATAATAATTTCTCCGTTCTTTTTGGTTTATTGTTTGTAAGTAGTCAAATCAGTATTAACCACTTGAAGATTTTCTATTTTTCTCTTTTTGCTTTCTTCATGCAAGTTTCGTTTATTTTGTCCGTTGCTATTGGATAGTGCGCTTCTTGATAAAATTAATGACTACTTCCTAGGTAACCTTTGCACTTAGTTTTCACAAAATGCAAACAAGTTGAGAGCTGTAAAAGAAAAACTAATCACAAATCATGCAACTCCCATGGCCACTGGATTGTTTTGGATTTTAATTATTTGTTTCTACTGTGGGCATTGTAGGGTGTACACTACAATATTTAAGACCAAAAAGGGATGACCTTTCAACTTTCTTAATTTTCTTCATTTATTTTCATCTTCAGTTATCGGATCGACAAGTTTATACCAACAAATTCCGCGGCCAAACAATGGACATTAATAAGTCATCCTGTCATATTTGTCTGCCTCTGACTTTGCCAGGTCACCTGTAAATCATTCATTGGCATGAAAATTTTTGTTTTTTGGCACTTTGTTTCATAATTACATAGTGTAGGTAGGTTCTACATGTTTGTTGCCGAAACTTGTTGACTGACGTTGGTTTCTGTTTGGTACTTCGGAAAGCATTGTTGAGATTACTTTGTGTGTGCTGTTTATAGCTTAGGCTTTCCTGCCAGTTCTTCCATCCAAAAACATTCAAGAGGAATTGGAAATCGAAAAGACTCAACCTTTTTCATCAAACCAAACCCAAAAATGGTTATCAACATCAAATTCCAAAATAACCAAAAAGAGCACTAACATGTGTATTGAGCAATCAGTCACCAAGTTTGACAAAACTTCTAGTATACTTGACTTGTATCTTACATATTCTTCGGTCCTCCACAAAGTTGCAGACCCGGGGAGAGAGCATGCACTCTTCTACATGTACCCACTTCCTATTAATATTTCCTTTGCATTATTAATTGTCCCTTTTCTATCTAAAGAAGACAAAAACCATCCAATGGAGGCTAGTTTAACCCATTAGGTAGAAATTTAAAGGTCCATCTTTCTTGAATTACGCCTGCTAATCAGAACCCTTCAGCCAACAGTATAACTATGGTCATTTTGGAACTGGCTATTCACATGGTGATGCGGTTGATCGCACAGTTAAAGTTCTGTCCCCACAATTATTTTCCAGTTCTGATCAAGTTGGGCAAAAATTTAATAGGCAGAAAAAAGGTGGACAGACACCTGATCATGAGGCTTGGGTACTGATAACGGCCAACGGAATTATTTATAACACAACAGACAGTTCTCTTTATGCTCTTCAGCTACATTTAGAGGTTACGTAGGACCCAAACCATTAAAAAAAACATATACGGTACCTAGTCTAGTTTTAGGGGTTTATTGCTCTATCCAGCGTCTCTTTCTTTCTTTTCTATTTTCTCTTGTCAACGGTAAATATGTGACCCTGAGACAAATTGGTAACATTCAAGTTTCACCCATTTTTGCAGATTGTATACATCTTTTCGGAGAAAAAGAGGCCACTAGTTACATTGGTGGATCCTGTAGCTCTTAGAATGACAGATGTGATAGAATTCTGCTTACTGAGACCTTTTTGCTCCGAAGCACGCCTGTCCTTGAAAGGTTCATAAGCGTGATAAGGCGATAATTAAGAGGATAATTCACGTTTCAACATTACTTTTATAGCTTGCTGCGTGCTACAAGTATTGAATCTGCAAAAATTTCAATTCTTGGCTTCTGGGTTTCATAGATAACTGCACCTGGATTTCGTACATAACTATATTGACTGCTACTGATTATGACTGCCTGTTGAGATGGTTTGAATTTCTAGTTATGGAGGTGAGGATAAATGGGTGCAGAGATGTTCTGCAATTGCTCCTTGTATTTGGATGAGTTGAAGGTTATGATTCTGCTGTTAAAAGCGCCTTCATGGTAATGCGCTTTGGCCTTTTGGTTGCTGCTTCTATTGCAGCCTATGCTGTTAAACAGCTTAACGTCAAAGTTTCTAGGACACCAGCCTCTTTAGATAAGCCTTCAGGTAAGGGTTTATATCCCCTTCCACTCGGCGGAGAAAGATTGCCTCTTTTTACGTGATGAATATTCACGTATGCAGAAAATGCAGATAACATTCATGCATGTGGCTATTCTTGACTTATGCTTGGAGCACCTCGTTTCTCCTTTTTGTTGTTAATCTTATGAATTGAAATTCAGAAAATGATGAAGCAAGCTTTGAGCAACCTGAGAACAGAAGGGAAGGCAAAGAGCATGTTAATAGCTCTGCTGATAACCGCAGAGAGAAAATTGTGAGTCTGTTGAAGCAAAACTTGCCACAAATATGTGATTGCGAACATTTTTGTTGTTGCTTTCCGTTTTGTCTATTTTAACATAATACAGACTTGACTTTCTGTGTTATATTACTGCAGGAGGAGGAAAAAGAAGAGGAAGAAGAAGTCAAGTTGATTAGTAGCATATTTAACCGCGCTCAGGGGGTTCCACCTGGCATAGAAGATGAAGATATGCAACCAGATATTGAAAAGCTTCTTTATGGGGAGATTGAATATCCCTCGCCCGGGAACAAGTTTGGCAAGGTAGAGAAAGACGTGATATATGAAACAGCAATGGCAAAGAATGCTAATGAACTAGAAAGCTTACGCAGCCTTGTGAAGGAATTGGAGGAGAGAGAGGACAAACTTGAAGGGGAACTGCTCGAGTATTATGGACTGAAGGAGCGGGAATCAGATATTTCTGAAATACATTGGCAACTCAAGATTAAGACGGTTGAGGTTAACATGCTGAATATTACAATTAGTTCCTTGCAAGCTGAACGGAAGAAGCTTCAAGAAGAGATGGCAAAGGGAGCTTCTGCGAAGAAGGAATTGGAGGCGGCAAGGAACAAAATAAAGGAGCTGCAGAGGCAAATTCAGCTTGATGCTAACCAGACAAAGGGCCATCTATTGTTACTGAAACAGCAAGTTTCTGGTCTTCAGGCTAAAGAGGAAGAAGCTATAAAGAAAGATGCAGAGGTTGAGAAGAAATTGAAGGCTCTGAAGGAATTGGAGATGGGAGTCGTGAAGCTTAAGAGGAAGAATAAAGAGCTTCAGCATGAAAAGAGAGAGTTGTTTGTTAAGCTGGAGGCTGCTGAAGCTAAAATAGGAGCTCTTTCTGACATGACAGAGGTAAGATACTGCTAGCCCACCTACTTTCTGCCTAAAATTGTCGTTTGGTTCTTTTTATTGTAGATATTTGCAAGTGGAAGGTAGCGAACCTTTATATTCCTATTGTTGAATCGTTTACCTCTTTTACTTTGCTGGATTACATGTTATTATAATTAAAAAGACCATGAGATTTGTCTCATTCATGAATATAAGTCCTTCAAACTGTAGCTAAACAGGTTTCTCACAGCCTATGTAGTTAATACCTAAATTGCCTCCAAACTGCTAAATATATATAACTTTAGCGACAAGGATACAGTGACAGAGAAGTCTAGTAAGAAAAAGGTGTAGCGTCAGTATCTTATATTCTTCTAAATTCTAATATTGCAAAACTAGTGGTGTTCTACTGATCATATTGCTTTGCCTTAATATGCTTCAGAGTGAAATTGTTGCCAAGGCAAGAGAGGATGTCAATCATTTGAGGCATGTTAATGAAGACCTATTGAAGCAAGTGGAAGGACTTCAAATGTATAGGTTCAGTGAAGTTGAAGAATTAGTGTACCTACGATGGGTCAATGCGTGCTTGAGGTATGAGCTTAGGGACTACCAAGCACCTCCTGGAAAAATTTCAGCACGTGATCTAAACAAAAGTCTTAGCCCCAGATCTCAGGAAAAGGTTAAACAGTTAATGTTAGAATATGCAGGATCAGAACTTGGACAAGGAGACACGGATCTTGAAAGCAATTTTTCGCGTCCAACTTCTCCAGGAAGTGAAGACTTGGATAATGCTTCCATTGATAGTTCCACTGGCAGATACGGTAGTCTCAGTAAGAAACCTAGCTTAATCCAAAAGTTGAAGAAATGGGGAAAAAGCAAAGATGATGCAAGTGTTCTTTCGTCACCTTCAAGATCCTTCTCTGGAGGATCACCGAACAGAAATAGCATGAGTCACCAACCAAAGGGTCCATTGGAAGCCTTGACGCTGAGGAATCCGGGAGTTGGTGTGGCCATCACCTCGTTTGGCACAATGGAACAGGATTCTCCCGACTCTCCTGAAAATCCAAATCTAACACAAGTTTTCCGTGGTGACTCTCCGAATTCTATAGCATCATCTTTCCAGTTAATGTCTAAATCGGTGGAAGGAATTCTCGATGAAAAATATCCTGCCTATAAAGATCGGCATAAGTTGGCCTTGGAGAGGGAGAAGCGCATTAAAGAAAAAGCTGAGCAAACAAGAACAGCAAGATTTGCAGACAAGTCAAACAATGAATCAATAGCAAAAACAACTGTGACTTTACATCCTAAACTTGCTCAAATTAAAGAGAAAACAATTGCTGCCAGAGATTATATTTACCAATCTAATGATGATAAGAAAGTTGATTCTTCAACGATAAACAAGACCAAACTTGCCCACATCGAGAAGAGGCCAACTAGGGTTCCTCGTCCACCTCCTAAACCATCTAGGACTGCTCCTAATGATAAAACTTTCAATCCTGTAGGTGGAATTCCACCTGTTCCTTCCAAAGATGCCCCACCACCACCAGGTGGGCCACCTCGACCACCACCTCCACCTGGAAGCTTACCAAGAGGTACAGGAGGTGGGGATAAAGTCCACCGAGCTCCTGAGCTAGTTGAGTTCTATCAGACATTAATGAAACGCGAGACAAAGAAGGATACATCTCTGGTTTTTTCGGCGTCGAATGCAACAGATGCTAGGGGCAACATGATTGGAGAAATTGAGAACAGATCATCATTCCTCTTAGCGGTGCTTATTCATGTCATGTAGTCTTCATTTACTTCTTATTTTTAATCAGACCAGTAGAATTTAAGAATCTTGTGTGCTGAAGCCAGGTGAAAGCTGATGTAGAAACTCAAGGTGATTTTGTCCAGTCACTGGCAACTGAGGTTCGAGCAGCTTCCTTTGTCAACATAGATGACCTGGTGGCCTTTGTACATTGGCTGGATGAGGAGCTCTCTTTCTTGGTATGCCTACACATTCTTACTGCTGAAAATATGCTCTTATCATGTGATTTAACAGCGTGAATATATAAAAGCTGGTTGTATTAGAATTGAACTGGCATGTACTTTATTACAAGGCAAAGATATTTTTTGTGAATGGTTGTTGATCCGTATGTAACATTTAACAGATGATCTGAAGCTGTTTTCTACAGAGCTATCTACTGTCACCGTCATGATGTTATCATCTTGCTTCTGCTATAATTTGCCTTTTTATGGCTGAAGTACATATTAACTATTCAAATAATTGGATGAGCACGTCCTTGGGACATCTTATCGTACTATTCTCTACCTTTTCATTGTGTTAGGCTGATGAACGGGCAGTTCTCAAGCATTTTGAGTGGCCTGAAAGCAAAGCTGACGCACTGAGAGAGGCGGCTTTCGAATATCAGGACCTAATGAAATTGGAGAAGCAGGTCTCCTGTTTTGTCGATGATCCCAATCTCCCATGTGAGGCTGCTTTGAAGAGGATGTACAAATTGCTTGAAAAGTATGCATATGCATCTCCTGCTCTTATTTCAAAGAGTTCTCGACTTTCATCTTGTTTTTGTATGGCACCTCTGCTCTTCTTAGGCCAGTAAGTTCCTACTTTTATTTCTATCATCATAGTACTGATTCGGTGTCCTTTCTTTTCCTTGTTTTCTTTCACATTTTAACAGAGTGGAGAGCAGTGTTTATGCACTGCTACGTACAAGGGACGTGGCTATTTCACGATACAGGGCATTTGCGATCCCATTTGACTGGTTATTAGATTCAGGAGCTGTTGCTAAGGTACGAACTTTATTGAAGAGAAGATTTGCAGCTCTTCTTTTTTTCTGTTCTGTGCATGTAAACGAGAATCCATAAAAGACGAGCCAATTGATGATAATATCAGTTTAACTGGAACTGCAACAAAATTTATGCGTGACATAACAAGGGCACGGACATTAAGTAGAGTAACTTCAGTTGTTTCATATGTCGGTGACTTCAGATTCTCCTATTGCAGATAAAGCTATCGTCTGTGCAATTGGCAAGGAAGTATATAAAACGTGTATCACTGGAACTTGATGCTTTGGGTGGGCCTGATAAGGAACCCAACAGAGAGTTCTTGCTTTTGCAAGGCGTACGTTTTGCTTTCCGAGTTCATCAGGTGTGGACTTTAGAATGATTAGAAAATGCTACAAGTTCATCTTACTCTTGAAATTTAGAATGTATAGTTTCAAAATTTAGCTTCCAGTTCTTACTAACGTTTAAGATTTGTCTCCTTCTGGGACCTATTTCCAGTTTGCTGGAGGTTTTGACGCTGAGAGTATGAAGGTTTTTGAAGAACTGAGGGACCGTGTACATGCACCAATGGGAGAAGCAAATAAGCTTCAAGTACAATAGATATTGATCTTAAAGCTTCCTGTTGTACCTGCCTTCTTATTACATGTTTGTATAGAAAATGGTATAGATTGAACGCCATCAAACATGACCATAAGAAGGTCTATTAAAAGGGAAAAGTTTTATCGTACATGGTAAGAACAAATGAGGGTCAATGACGAAACAAGGAGACCAAACAAGAATGAAATTCCAGCAGAAGCATAGCGAGGATACTAGTTAACAAAAATATATTGAAACAGAAGATAAAACTTAAAAATAGGAAGCCATAGAGCTTGATTTATCCCATGCATTCCAACTAAATGCAAATACATAAAGCTAAAGAAAGGGGTAAAAATTGCACCTTCTTTTCTGTTTGGATTTACCTGACACATAATGAACTCTTCAACGCTTCAGACCACTGTAAAACACCAGACATTACGTGCTTCAACCTCGCATAAAACCAGTGAGGTGAAAATGTATAGAAAATTCTTAAAACCTTGCTAAGAGCTAGTTTATCACTTCAACGCAGTATCCTATGCTGGATACAGGAGGAAAATAGATGGTGCAGAATTGAAAGACTTCACTTCCTTTCCCAACTCAAGCGTGGGGTACCAAACCCTGACAATTGGGCTTCAAATCTTGACGTCCTATACGTATGAAATAATGAGGATCGAAGACTATCAAGTTTGCACGTTCTCCCTATCAAGTATGCATGTTCACCCATCATGGTGTAAGTTAAAGGTATCCTAGACATCATATCTATACTTCCAGTGAGCAGGATGCTTATTTCTATACATCCGCCATGAAGCCAATTTATTTCAAGGTAAATTATCCAAAATTAATAACCACCTCTATTTGAAGGCTATCACTTACGGATAGGCTATCAAAAGTTTTACATTAACGTACAGTGACTACAAGACTTCTATCAATAAACTTTGCACTTGCCACTTTGCCTTGAATTTTCACTGGTAGACAAATTACACGTCTTTGGTCTCCTGCTTCTACCAATAATTCAGATCCTCCACTATACTGCACTTGTCAGATATGAAAGCAACAAAACAATATTAATTTAAGCAGAAGAAGAAACAAAATAATAACAAACAGTCTTTTGTCACCTGAACTTACAAACTTAACAGAAGGGAAACATAATGTTGATGAGTGAACCAACAAGTCCTATGAACTTCAAAATTCTAGTGTTTGAACAGCAATTACGGCCAAATTTGTCATGCTTTATGCCTTATTTCCACAATTCAGAAAGGGATAATTCATCCATTGAGCTCCCAACTTATTGAAACATTTAAATCTGCTCAGTTCCAGTCTCAAACAACTAAAGGAACATAATAAAAGAAGCTGATATAGCAGTTCAAATGGCTGAAAAGAGATGAGGTTAAGCAAATAACAACTATGAGCTTCCTAACTTTTAGAAAGTTTATCTTCTTGACCAGTTATCAAACATGTTCAGACAGAAGATCTATATAATTGTTGACAATCACATAATTTTAGAAAACAAAAGAGAGAGAATACAAAGAAGAAAACAAATCTCTTCAATTACAAGTGTTGTGAAACTTATTGTGTATCAAAAATCTAGTTATGAAGAAATTACACAACACACACCTGTAGATACTCGTAATTGCATACCCATCAAACATGTCAAACATCATATTGAATTTAAGTTGCAAAATAAAAAAGTTGAAAACATAACAAACTATGAAAAATCACAACAAATTTAAACCGAATTTTGAAAATAACTAAAAAGAAATTTATCATACTTGGTATAACTTGATCTCTGACTTTTCAAAACCTGGCATGAAAAGGGTTATCGACTTTTTCATGGTGTCAAACTTTACAGGTGACAGCACATTACTGCCGTTAGTTGTTGGTAAATATAAAACTTCCCTTGCATCTTTGTTGAAGGCATTAAGCATGATCAGGTCCCAATCTACTGGATTATTGTTCAAGAGATGAGGAACTGATGCAAACGGTAGGGGTGAAAACTTGTCCTTCACTTCTTCCAATGATTCAGGATTCAAATGAGGAGAATGAACTGCCATTGCACCAGAAACATGTGCACCTGATTGGATTGTACGGCCCCAGTAACGTAGAGCAGAATTGACAGAAGTTATGTTATTTGGATCCATCACAACATAGCAGCCAAATTTATGTTGCTCCAAAAAAGCCAAGGATCCTTGCTATCATTTAAGTCAGTAAAAGTGTAATCAGATTCAGACAAAAATTGGTAAATGAAAGAGTAATGGACATTTACCTCTAACTTTTTGTCTAAGATTTCCCATAGTTCTGCACTCAATTTCCCATTCAAAGGAGCCTTGCTACCAGTTAAATTCATTGCTTCATCAACAAGTCTTAGGAGTGAAGGAGTAACCAATCTCCCAAGATCAGTTTTCTCCGCCAAGTTCCTGATATATTTCAAGTACAACCTGCAGAAACTATAGTTGTTAAAGAAAAACAAGATAACAAAATAGTGAAAAAACAGAGACAGAGAAGGGTCATGGATGGGGTTTTTGACCGCGCTTTACTGGCTGCACCTATCATCCGCAGAGTTTCATCACTGCTGATACCATCGTATACTATGATGTCAAACTTATCTTTGTTGTTTTCCTGGGTCTTACTAGCTAGGAATCCCGTAAGCTTCTCAATTTCTAAAGCTGCAAAAATTGAATCCATTGCAGGAAGCACACCAAGCTCTTCTCCAACTACCTATCCAATCAGAAGAAAACATGTAAATTCCCCAAGGAAAGGCTGCTATTTGATTAATAAATGAAGACTACAAAGCAGGCAATTTACATACCTACCCCTTCAAGAACTCCTTGAGTAATCTTAAGACGCTTATCTGCCTGCTTCAGCCGATTAAGAGGCTCAAGAAGCATCTACAAGAATAATTTCATTAAAGATCACAGACTTTACAAGGAAACCTGTGAATTCGTTTTTCTTAGGTTAAGAAGGAAAAGAGGAAGCTGAACTCACTTTTGTGGTTTCCAACCTAACAGCTGAAAGATTTTCCCTGCACTCAGAAGGAGAAGTTCCGATCTTGCAGTTGAGAAGATAGTTAGCAGAAGGATCTTGAGTTTGTATTACCAAACATGTTCTAAGCCCAGCCATTGCATAATGCTGATCATGTTGAAATGGAGGAAATAGGGAAAAGAAAAAGTTATATATATGACATGATGATAGTGAACTTGATGGAACACAAATTGAGAAGCTAACAAAGCGAAAAACATCTTCAACGTAGATCTGCATGAAACCTTTCTCAGCATTACACATTTTTATTCAAAGTAGTTAAAATTGCAAAATATAGTGATTCTGCTCGGGTGGAATGTTGTCTTTAAGACTTTGATCTCTCCTTTTGTTTGAGTTTCCCAAACAATGAATTTAAATTACAGATGGTGGAATTCAAAATATGTAATGCACTCTATTGATGTATATGCCGACAATTTCTGAACTCCTATTCTACACCGCACGATCAACTTGGTGAATTGAGCATTTGGTCAAAAAAATCAACTATTAACCATCATACTAATCTGTCTAAAATTGCAACTTTCAGTACTAACTTTACAACCCATCAATTCAAACCTAGATTTCTTCACGTACTCTTGACATAGAGCAGGACATCATACATTTATAAGAATGCTAATCGATGGCTAGATAACCAGAATAGACTTAGAAATACTCTCCGAATAATTAAAACAAAAAGAAAAACAGAAAAGAAAACGCAAGGAACGACCCAACTCAATGATTAGTCGAAAAATTGAAACTGGACAGCCCAAAACCAGAGATTAACAAAAACACAGTCAGAGAGAGACAAAGCAAGTTGAACCTCGAAAACTCAAGAGAAACAAATAGTACCTGAGCTGCAAAAACGGCGCAGGTCGTCTTACCAGAACCACCTTTGCCCAAGAAAGTTACCAATTTTGTCGATTGCGAAGAAGCATTTTCACCGGAACTAGAACCAGAGGAAGTGGCTCTAATGCAAAGTGGGACAGTACTCAATTTACGTGCATTGCTTTTCAGAGGCATCAAATCAGAATTTGAATTTGGGAGGAGCGAAGAAGAGTGGAGAAAAGATGACATATTTCTTTGTGTCCAATGACTCCAATCTCCTAAGTCGAAAGAGACGTCCAAGATTTTTGTAAAGAGGAATGAATGGCAAAAGGTCGTACGGTGAATTGCGCTTTTATTAAGGAAAGGCTACCTTTTGCATTTATTTGTTATGAAAATTTATAAATTTTACTAGATAAAAATTTAAAATTAGTTATGAAAAATAAAAAGAGTTGCATAATATTTATGTAAAAAAGGAAAAAAAGATAACATCACATAATATTTATAGTGTAATTGATAGGAATTGTTTTTGGAATGCCCATAATAGGGCTTTATCATTTATAGGCTTAGATATGCTAACTTTAAATGAGCTACGAAGTCACAACAAAAAGCCTTAATTGGTCACTGACCTGATTCCTTTAGTTAGGAATTAAAATGAGATCAAAATGGGGATAGAATATAATATTGACAATTTTCACGTTCTTATTTGAAGCATTGAAACCAAAAATGTCATTAACATAACAATCATTGAAAATTTTAACAACTTCGTCTCGAAAGTGTTTGGATAGTTATAAGAAATCTACTTAATATTTGTTGTTTTCTTTCTGTCATAATCATCTTGAAGTTTAAGGTATTATGGATTAAAGAGGGAGACAAAAACTTACTTTTTTTCATAGAGTAATCAATGTTAGGAGGAACATTAATCATATTTGCTTATTTAGGAGAATGAATGGAGGAATAACCACAGCTCAGAAGGATCTAAAGGAAGAAGCCTATGTATATTTCAAGAGCTCTTTAGAGATTGCATCTAATGTAAGCTCCTCTAGTTAAATACTCGGCTCATTCATTTCTAACCAATTTTCTATAGAAGAATTACAAATGCTAAGAAGGCCCTTTTAATGATAGGGATGTTGAAAAAGTATCGTTTGAAATGAATCAAGAGAAAGTCCTAGGTTTAGATGGATTTAATGGGTGCTTTTACCAAAACGCTTAGCCTTTAATCAAGGATCTAGTCACTAATATTGGCATTGAATTTTTTTTGAATAGGGTGAGCTTCTTGAGAAAATCAATATGATTTTTATTTGTCTTATTCCTAAAACCCTAAATTCAAATTATCTTAATGAGTACAAACCAATTTTATTATTCAATTTCCTCTACAAAATCATCTCTAGGTTAATAAGATTAAGGTTGAAGATGGTGGTAAGGATTGGAATAAGTGACACAGAAAGATCTTTCCTTAAAAACAGGTTAATAAGTGATAATATTAATTGCTCAGGAGTTATTTAAAGAGAAATTCTTCTAAGAATTATGCAATAAAAGTGAATTTTCACAAAGCATATAATTCCATCGGCTGGGAATTTATAATCAATCTTCTAATTAGGCGAGATCATGCCTAACATCAAATTCACAGATTTGGAATTTAATTAGGAAACTTATTTCCATCCCTATTACGTAAGGATTAGATTTATTTTAGATAGGAGTCTTTGCAAAATAAGAGGGGACTAGTTTTTTCAATAAGAAAAGAAGACAAAAAATTACGTCTACTACCTTCTCTAGCATTCTCTTTTCATTTTCTTAGTAGATTTCTCTCAATTTTTCATCTTTTCTTATATTTTTAGTGTTAGAACTAAATTCATGTGTGGCTAAATCTAGATATTCTTATTCAAGCGGATTCAAAACTCTAGTTGTAATCTTGTGAGGTTTTGTTCTAAACTTATATTCATGTTTTAGTTCAGGTATTTCTTATTTTATATTCTTATATTTCCTGAATAATTAATATTGATTAATTTCACAAATTAATTTAAATTTGATTATTCTATAGCTATCTATAAATTTTGTGATTCGTAATTGTCACGAAGAATTGGTACAAGAAGCAAATAGTTAATTAATGAATTTTCATATTTAAGTTATGAGAAAAAAAAACTAAGTTGAATAGACATATCTCAATTATTTAATTTAGGGTCTAGTCTTTTTCAATAAATTTATTGATGTCGTATAATTGATATGGAATGCTACCATACACAATCAATTAATAGTAAGTTTTGGTTTGAATGCTGAGTTTGAACCAATTAGTTTAGAAAATTTTGAAACTTATTATATTTATCCTAGTTTGTTTTGGACTAACTACTTGAATTATCAAAAACATTCTTTTTAGGCTAATGATTAACGTTACAATTAGATAAGATCTTTTTCTTGAATCAGAGTTAAGTACTCTTGAATTTCTCACTTTTGTATTCAGTTGATTATCTTGATTCCTTGTTAAATTTATTTTATTAGTTAATTAATCATAAACCGTCATTTTATTTTGTTAATTGAAATTAAGAAACTACTTATTCGTTCTCTTAGGGTTTGACCTAGTTCCATGACTATCATAAGAAGTTAGAGAATAGGAATTAAATTTGAGGGCTTCGATAACTAGGTGGAGTTTACCTGTAAATGTAAGGAATTTAGTGGTCTAGCTACCAATTTTCCTCCCAATTGTGTCGAAAAGCCCTTGACAGTCCTGATAGGTGATATCAATTGAAGAAACTAGGACTCCAAGGTAACTA
>JANVCL010000003.1:17511500-17524690 GCA_026546855.1 Erythroxylum incrassatum | reverse complement strand
AACTTTAATTACAAAGTAAATTATGTAAATAAATCAATTTGAGAAAAGGACATAAAAGGAAAATGCTAAAAAGTAAAGGAATAAAGTTGTCTTTTTGTACTTTTGGTGCAATGAATAGTAACACGCCAAATTTGGTGCGTTACTATTCATTGCACCATTTTAGTGTGCACTTTTGGTCTCTTGGTTGGAGTGGATTTTTTGAGCCTTGGTTGGAGATGGCCTAAGCAACTGAAGGAGACCTTAACCTTTATATATAGCTTTCATATCTATATTAATTGAGATCTATTTTTCTCCCGGACTTCCACCCGTTAGTTTAGATCATTTATTGGGCTACTTTATTACGTTTGTTTGAATCAAATTACGTAACTTAACAGATAAGTTATTAAAAAAATACAATTAATAGTTGTCCAATATTATGGAGAATGACAAAATTGTCCAACATTCTCCCCCTTAGACAAACATTAATTGCAGTTATGACTCAAGTTTTAAAATAGTTTAAAAATCGATTACGTCAGGCTACTGTATTGGTATCAAATTTTAAAAATTAAAACATTCGATCCAAAGTAATGAAAATCCAACATTCCGTCCTCCAAGGCTTTCGATATAGAAAAATATCAAACACATGTGTCATATGCAACATAGGTTCAATATAATCACAAATATTTAATACCTCACTAACATGAATGGAAAAATGGAGTGAGGCAAACTGGGATTATACCTGTATGATCTAAAATGTACCATCTTTGTTTATAGGTCTCGATTTTTTCAACTTTATGCTAAACTGCAGTAAAGAAATCTTGTTTTCTCTCATCGAATGCTAAACAATATTAGAGAAAATCTTTATGTTCTCCAACTTAATGCTAAACTGCATTAGAGAACCTTTATGAGATTAAAAACTTATATCTCCCTATGTCATGTTAAATTTATGGATATCCATGCTAAAATGTATGTGCCAAAATGACATAAACTCAAGGTCAATTTTTGTATATGCCTAATGACCTTTAAAACTCTTAAGGTCAACACAAATCTTTAGGCTTTCATATGTATTATGACTATACACAAGAACAGTTATTATTGAGGATAAAAAGATGATCATCTATATTAATAAATAATCATAATGTCACAATACATCAAAATGTATAAACTTTTAAGGAGCAAATGCAATGATCCCTAATTACAGTTGTCTAAGGACTTTAACACGCCCAAACTGGATACATGTCTAATAAACATTAGTTGGCGAAGTCTTTTAGTCAATAGATCAACTAACATCTCCTCAGTCCTGATGTGCTCCACTTCAACGTCCCCCTTCTGAATCAACTCCTTTATGGTCAAGTACTTGAGCTCCAAGTGCTTAGATCCTGTGATATTCTTGTTGTTGTTACTGAACCACACTGCAGCAAGATTATCATAATATAATCAAATGGGTTTAGCTATCGAATCTACCATAGACAACTCAGAAATCAAGTTTCTGAGTCAAACCACCTGTGCAACAACTCTTTAATATGTAACAAACTCTGCATGCATGGTCAAGGAAGTTACCAGTGTCTACTTGATACTCTTCCACGATACTGCACCATTTGCCAACATAAAAATGTACCCTGATGTGATTTATGATCATCCGAACACATAGCAAAATCAGAGTCTATATACCCTGTGAGGTTTAAATTGTTGACTTTCCTATATGTCAACATATAATCCTTGGTACCCTTTAAGTATCTCAACACTTGCTTATCTGCATTCCAATGGTCCATACTTGGGTTAGCTAGATATCGACCCAGCAGTCCAATAAAAAATGCAACGTTCGTTCAATTGCACACCTGGGCACACATCAGGCTACCAACTGTACTAGATACAGGACATTCCTCATAGCCTCTCTTTCAACTTCATTCTTTGGACACTGCGTCAAAGATAATCTCTTACCATGAGAGATAGGTGCTACAATAGGTTTACAGTCAGCCATATTAAACCTCTGTAGCACTTGCTCAATGTATGCTTTTTGTGAGAGGCTCAATGAGTGTTGAGATCTGCCTCAGTGAATCTGCATACCGAGCACAAAAGATGCTTCACTTAAATCTTTTATGTCAAAGTGTTAGACCAAAAGTTGCTTTACCTCATGCAACATGGTTAAATCATTTGACGCGAGCAAGATATAATCTATTTATTGTAATAGAAAAATAACTTTACTCTCCCTGACCTTATAGTATAAGCATCTTTCAACTTTGTTTTCCACAAAGCCGAATGAGGTCAAAACCTCATCAAAATTTAGGAACCATTGTATGGAAGCTTGTTTCAAACCGTATATTGATTTAATCAACTTACAAACTTTGTCAATTGCATCTTGATCCTGAAACCCTTTAGGTTGCTCCACATAAACCTCCTCATAAAGGTCACTATTCAGGAAAGTGATCTTAATGTCTATCTGATGTAGCCCCATGTCATAATGAGCTACTATTGTCATCATCACTCTAAATGCATTCTTCAAGGATACATAAAAGAAGGTAACATTGAAGTCAACTCCTTCTCTTTGAGTGAATCCCCTGGCAACCAAACGAGTCTTAAACCGCTCAACTTGACCCTGTGTGTCCTTTTTGGTCTTAAATAGCCACTTACAACTGATAGGCTTGCAATATTGAGGTAAATCAACAAGCTCTCATACCTTATTATACTTCGTAGACTGCATCTCATCCTTCATTACTTCCCACCACATATCAGTATGGGGTCTAGAAACGGCTTTTGTAAAAGTAATTGGATCCACAATATGTCCTATTTCATAGTTTTGCTCACCCAAATAGACTATGTAATCTAGTGAGATAGCAGGTTGGCTCTCTCTGGTGGATCTGCGCAATTGCATAAGTTCTTGTACCTCATAAACTTCTTTCTGAATAGGTGCAGGTTCCTATGCCTGCATAAGCATAGTACTTAGACCTATATCCACTGGACTTGACTGTATGAGAAACGGATACGAAATAATCGCAGAATCCGTCCTACTATCTCCTGAAGGATGTGAAGATCTTCCCTCATCATGGATATCGTATTCCAGAAACTTAGCCATCTGCAATTCCACTATTATGGTCCCTCCTTCTCTACAGTAATATGTGTAGCCCTTAGAGTGGTCAGGATAACCTACCAAATAGCAATGAGTGAAACGAGATTGCAATATGCTCCCATAAGGATTATATAATCTTACCTCAACAGGGGAGCTTGCACACACGAATGTGTGCAAGGCTTAGCTTCCTTCCAACCCAAAGTTCAAAAGGCGTCTTTGGTGCTGACTTGCTTGGGACTTTATTCAAGATATATAATGTCGTCTTGATAGATTCACCCCAAAGGTATTAAAGTAGGTTAGTCCTGCTCTGCATTGACCTCATCATGTCCTTTAGGGTGCGATTGCGCCTTTCGGCCATGCCATTTTTCTCAGAACTACTTGACTTAGTGAACTGAGCCACTATTCCAACCGATTCTAAATATTGACAAACAGACCCTTTTCTTGTCCTACAATCCCATGTCTGCCATAGTATTCTCCTCACTTGTCAGATCTGACCATCCTTATTGATTTTCCCAATTAGTTCTCAACCTTAGTCTTAAAGATCTTGAACTTATCAAGAACTTCAAACTTTTCCTTAAGCAAAAACACATAGCTATAGCAAAAATAATCATCTATAAACGTCATAAAATATCTAACATTATATAACGTGACTGTATAGGGACCACTAATGTTTGTATGTATGAGGTCTAATAAACCAGAAGTATGAGTTGGCCCCTTTTTCTTTATCTTGGTCAACTTACCCCTACAACAATCGATACATATTTCTAGACACTGAAGTCTAGAGTTGGGAGAATGTTATCTTTTATTAATCTCTCAACCCTCTCTTTAGAAATGTGGCCAAGACGTTTATGCCACAACATATACGATGTTTCCTTTATGAAGGCTCTCTTTCGAGTAATAGGTTCAGCAACATAAAAAGAGGCATACATTTCATTAGGAGTAAGACATATTCTATACAATCTGTGGGATAAGAAGACAGTTCCGATATGTCTTGTATTGATAGAAATATTTACAACTGAAGTATCAAATACAAAACGATAACCTTCTTTATCCAAAACTGATACAGAGATCAATTTTTGTCTAAAAGACAATATATAAAATGTGTCTCGTAAAACTAATACAAACCCTGTATCGAGGTTCAATCCTACATCTCCTACATACTAAACATTCACCTCTTTATTGTTGCCAACCATCAGCTTCTCCTCTCTTTTAATCGGCCTTCTCTTGGATCTGAACCCTTGCATTGTGGAAGCAACATGGTTAGAAGCTCTACTATCTA
The DNA here is from genome assembly GCA_026546855.1 of Erythroxylum incrassatum. Classification (NCBI taxonomy): domain Eukaryota; kingdom Viridiplantae; phylum Streptophyta; class Magnoliopsida; order Malpighiales; family Erythroxylaceae; genus Erythroxylum; species Erythroxylum incrassatum. Next base: position 17,520,365 of record JANVCL010000003.1, on the reverse strand, counting down.
ACCACCAAGAATTTGATGTGGTTATAGCTACATTAGATTCATGAATCATATAGGTCAAGGAGTTACTTGACAGTTCCTGCTTAATCTTCCATAGCTTGTACTTCTCGCAATCAGCCTTCCTATGCCCTTTCTTCTTACAGAAGGAGCACCTCATACCCTTTAGGTCATGTGGCCCCTTAGCAATGCTAGACTTTCCAGTCTGAATCTTTGGAGAGGGCTTAGGTTTCTTACCCTTACCCTTAGGCTGTTGGGGCTTTACTTTCCCCTTACCTTTGGCAGCTGCAAACATAGTTGTATGAGGAGAACTCTTACTCTTCTCCTCCGCTGCAGCACACCGGGAAATCAAGGCATTGATGTCCCAGGCCTTATCTTGAGAGATGTAGGAGAACTCTCGAGGGAGAGTATTTAATGCCTGATGCACTATGAGATTATCAAGAATTGGTACATCAAGCGCTTTCAGCCTAGTCTGAAGGTGTATCATCCTGATAATATACTTTCGAAAGCCTCCTTCTCTCGTATACTTCATGGAGAATAATTTCTTAATCAAGGTGCTCTGCTCTGCTCTGCATGAGAAGACACCTTGCATCTTTGGGAAATGATATCCATAAACTCCTTCGTTATGGTCGTATTCGGTAATCCACTTAGTAGATGATCTGGGAACGACCTCTTAATGGTCAAATAACACATCCTATTTGACCACTCCCAGACTGTCATAGCTTCTTTATCAGCTTCTAAGCTTATATCTATAAGTGGAGAAGGTCTCTTGATGTGCATCGCCATACTGACATCAGCCATCTCTAATGCAAACTCCACATCCTTCTTACACTTCTTAAAATTGAAACCATTAAAGGTCTTAATCGTGACAACATTGTTATTTACAGAAAAGGTGATTGAAAAATAGAAAAGACAATGTAAAGATCAGTATAAATGCAGGATAACAGTGATACTTAAAGCATTAAAGCAATATCTCTATTGAGAATCCGATCACACATATTATAAAACACCTTTGGGTTGAATACATAATATATGTAATTAGACCCTCACTTAAAAGCGATCAGAGTATAAACCATTAACTCTCATAACACTACTACCTTTGGGTGAATAGATCATTTAAGCAACGACTTTCGTCCATCTAATGCCTTTATGAACATTTCAAAATCCTATGTAAGGCTAACACCTTTGGGTAAAATAACCAAACATAAGGCCAGAGATATCCCTAATATGTGAGCAGAAGAATCCAAAATACTGACTTGAAAGGCCACTTTGGTGACTACATTCTTATCAGTACCCCAGAAAGCCTACAAACACAAGGGATGCATCTTTATGTCATCCTCACATGCTATATAGGCATAATGTATGTAAAAATCAGTTATAAATGTAAAAACTAGATTCATAATTAAATAATTACATACTAATACTGAAAACATCGTCTTTAAACTTTATTTGTTACTTTTATATAAAAAAATCTCAATGAAAGTGACTATTGTACTTTCCTGAATATCGAACCTACCACACGAGACACGAAACCTTAAGTATCTCTCTTATATGTAGTTTGGAGCACGAAAATAAACTCAAAATTAACCTAAAAAAGCTTTAAAACCTTTTTCGGAATCCAATTACTAATGTAATAATCCAGAAAAATGAAAAAATCACTTTAAAAGTTCCCCAACTTGAAAACTGACCCAAAAAGACCCAGGGCACCTTTACGGGAATTATGAATTTTTCCCTTTTTTCTGGTGCTGACATCAGTATATTGTAAAGCTGACTTCAACGTACAGAGCCTGAGCGTGAGTAAGAGGTGCGCGTGCGTTGCATGCTAGCTTACAGATGCGTCTGGCACGTGCACAACACACGCCCCTAAGTGCACACACTCGTTTACTATATGGCGCACGAGTCGCCATGTGTCTGGATCCCTGTCATCCACGTGACGGGACCGATGCGGGTGCATGTTATGCACGTGCCAGTTGTTCCACTCTCGTGAGAGAGCGTGTCGTATGAAGCGCGTGTGTTGCATGCGCCACACCTATCCCTCTACGCATAGAGCCACTTGGTGGGACGTGCCATCCGTACCGCCACTCCTGCTGTTACTATAGCACACGCGCCTAATGGTGCATCGCTCTTAGACGGGGAGGGCAATTTTTAGCGACACGAGATCCAATTTTTTGCTCTTTTTGGCCCGTTTTTGACTCATTTTTCATAACTAACCTTATGTATACCACTTTTACGTAATCATATACGCAAAAAAAAACAAAAAATGAATCGAAAAACTGCAGTTTTTCGATTCATTTTTTGTTTTTTTTTGCGTATATGATTACGTAAAAGTGGTATACATAAGGTTAGTTATGAAAAATGAGTCAAAAACGGGCCAAAAAGAGCAAAAAATTGGATCTCGTGTCGCTAAAAATTGCCCTCCCCGTCTAAGAGCGATGCACCATTAGGCGCGTGTGCTATAGTAACAGCAGGAGTGGCGGTACGGATGGCACGTCCCACCAAGTGGCTCTATGCGTAGAGGGATAGGTGTGGCGCATGCAACACACGCGCTTCATACGACACGCTCTCTCACGAGAGTGGAACAACTGGCACGTGCATAACATGCACCCGCATCGGTCCCGTCACGTGGATGACAGGGATCCAGACACATGGCGACTCGTGCGCCATATAGTAAACGAGTGTGTGCACTTAGGGGCGTGTGTTGTGCACGTGCCAGACGCATCTGTAAGCTAGCATGCAACGCACGCGCACCTCTTACTCACGCTCAGGCTCTGTACGTTGAAGTCAGCTTTACAATATACTGATGTCAGCACCAGAAAAAAGGGAAAAATTCATAATTCCCGTAAAGGTGCCCTGGGTCTTTTTGGGTCAGTTTTCAAGTTGGGGAACTTTTAAAGTGATTTTTTCATTTTTCTGGATTATTACATTAGTAATTGGATTCCGAAAAAGGTTTTAAAGCTTTTTTAGGTTAATTTTGAGTTTATTTTCGTGCTCCAAACTACATATAAGAGAGATACTTAAGGTTTCGTGTCTCGTGTGGTAGGTTCGATATTCAGGAAAGTACAATAGTCACTTTCATTGAGATTTTTTTATATAAAAGTAACAAATAAAGTTTAAAGACGATGTTTTCAGTATTAGTATGTAATTATTTAATTATGAATCTAGTTTTTACATTTATAACTGATTTTTACATACATTATGCCTATATAGCATGTGAGGATGACATAAAGATGCATCCCTTGTGTTTGTAGGCTTTCTGGGGTACTGATAAGAATGTAGTCACCAAAGTGGCCTTTCAAGTCAGTATTTTGGATTCTTCTGCTCACATATTAGGGATATCTCTGGCCTTATGTTTGGTTATTTTACCCAAAGGTGTTAGCCTTACATAGGATTTTGAAATGTTCATAAAGGCATTAGATGGACGAAAGTCGTTGCTTAAATGATCTATTCACCCAAAGGTAGTAGTGTTATGAGAGTTAATGGTTTATACTCTGATCGCTTTTAAGTGAGGGTCTAATTACATATATTATGTATTCAACCCAAAGGTGTTTTATAATATGTGTGATCGGATTCTCAATAGAGATATTGCTTTAATGCTTTAAGTATCACTGTTATCCTGCATTTATACTGATCTTTACATTGTCTTTTCTATTTTTCAATCACCTTTTCTGTAAATAACAATGTTGTCACGATTAAGACCTTTAATGGTTTCAATTTTAAGAAGTGTAAGAAGGATGTGGAGTTTGCATTAGAGATGGCTGATGTCAGTATGGCGATGCACATCAAGAGACCTTCTCCACTTATAGATATAAGCTTAGAAGCTGATAAAGAAGCTATGACAGTCTGGGAGTGGTCAAATAGGATGTGTTATTTGACCATTAAGAGGTCGTTCCCAGATCATCTACTAAGTGGATTACCGAATACGACCATAACGAAGGAGTTTATGGATATCATTTCCCAAAGATGCAAGGTGTCTTCTCATGCAGAGCAGAGCAGAGCACCTTGATTAAGAAATTATTCTCCATGAAGTATACGAGAGAAGGAGGCTTTCGAAAGTATATTATCAGGATGATACACCTTCAGACTAGGCTGAAAGCGCTTGATGTACCAATTCTTGATAATCTCATAGTGCATCAGGCATTAAATACTCTCCCTCGAGAGTTCTCCTACATCTCTCAAGATAAGGCCTGGGACATCAATGCCTTGATTTCCCGGTGTGCTGCAGCGGAGGAGAAGAGTAAGAGTTCTCCTCATACAACTATGTTTGCAGCTGCCAAAGGTAAGGGGAAAGTAAAGCCCCAACAGCCTAAGGGTAAGGGTAAGAAACCTAAGCCCTCTCCAAAGATTCAGACTGGAAAGTCTAGCATTGCTAAGGGGCCACATGACCTAAAGGGTATGAGGTGCTCCTTCTGTAAGAAGAAAGGGCATAGGAAGGCTGATTGCGAGAAGTACAAGCTATGGAAGATTAAGCAGGAACTGTCAAGTAACTCCTTGACCTATATGATTCATGAATCTAATGTAGCTATAACCACATCAAATTCTTGGTGGTTAGATAGTAGAGCTTCTAACCATGTTGCTTCCACAATGCAAGGGTTCAGATCCAAGAGAAGGCCGATTAAAAGAGAGGAGAAGCTGATGGTTGGCAACAATAAAGAGGTGAATGTTTAGTATGTAGGAGATGTAGGATTGAACCTCGATACAGGGTTTGTATTAGTTTTACGAGACACATTTTATATATTGTCTTTTAGACAAAAATTGATCTCTGTATCAGTTTTGGATAAAGAAGGTTATCGTTTTGTATTTGATACTTCAGTTGTAAATATTTCTATCAATACAAGACATATCGGAACTGTCTTCTTATCCCACAGATTGTATAGAATATGTCTTACTCCTAATGAAATGTATGCCTCTTTTTATGTTGCTGAACCTATTACTCGAAAGAGAGCCTTCATAAAGGAAACATCGTATATGTTGTGGCATAAACGTCTTGGCCACATTTCTAAAGAGAGGGTTGAGAGATTAATAAAAGATAACATTCTCCCAACTCTAGACTTCAGTGTCTAGAAATATGTATCGATTGTTGTAGGGGTAAGTTGACCAAGATAAAGAAAAAGGGGCCAACTCATACTTCTGGTTTATTAGACCTCATACATACAAACATTAGTGGTCCCTATACAGTCACGTTATATAATGTTAGATATTTTATGACGTTTATAGATGATTATTTTTGCTATAGCTATGTGTTTTTGCTTAAGGAAAAGTTTGAAGTTCTTGATAAGTTCAAGATCTTTAAGACTAAGGTTGAGAACTAATTGGGAAAATCAATAAGGATGGTCAGATCTGACAAGTGAGGAGAATACTATGGCAGACATGGGATTGTAGGACAAGAAAAGGGTCTGTTTGTCAATATTTAGAATCGGTTGGAATAGTGGCTCAGTTCACTAAGTCAAGTAGTTCTGAGAAAAATGGCATGGCCGAAAGGCGCAATCGCACCCTAAAGGACATGATGAGGTCAATGCAGAGCAGGACTAACCTACTTTAATACCTTTGGGGTGAATCTATCAAGACGACATTATATATCTTGAATAAAGTCCCAAGCAAGTCAGCACCAAAGACGCCTTTTGAACTTTGGGTTGGAAGGAAGCTAAGCCTTGCACACATTCGTGTGTGCAAGCTCCCCTGTTGAGGTAAGATTATATAATCCTTATGGGAGCATATTGCAATCTCGTTTCACTCATTGCTATTTGGTAGGTTATCCTGACCACTCTAAGGGCTACACATATTACTGTAGAGAAGGAGGGACCATAATAGTGGAATTGCAGATGGCTAAGTTTCTGGAATACGATATCCATGATGAGGGAAGATCTTCACATCCTTCAGGAGATAGTAGGACGGATTCTGCGATTATTTCGTATCCGTTTCTCATACAGTCAAGTCCAGTGGATATAGGTCTAAGTACTATGCTTATGCAGGCATAGGAACCTGCACCTATTCAGAAAGAAGTTTATGAGGTACAAGAACTTATGCAATTGCGCAGATCCACCAGAGAGAGCCAACCTGCTATCTCACTAGATTACATAGTCTATTTGGGTGAGCAAAACTATGAAATAGGACATATTGTGGATCCAATTACTTTTACAAAAGCCGTTTCTAGACCCCATACTGATATGTGGTGGGAAGTAATGAAGGATGAGATGCAGTCTACGAAGTATAATAAGGTATGAGAGCTTGTTGATTTACCTCAATATTGCAAGCCTATCAGTTGTAAGTGGCTATTTAAGACCAAAAAGGACACACAGGGTCAAGTTGAGCGGTTTAAGACTCGTTTGGTTGCCAGGGGATTCACTCAAAGAGAAGGAGTTGACTTCAATGTTACCTTCTTTTATGTATCCTTGAAGAATGCATTTAGAGTGATGATGACAATAGTAGCTCATTATGACATGGGGCTACATCAGATAGACATTAAGATCACTTTCCTGAATAGTGACCTTTATGAGGAGGTTTATGTGGAGCAACCTAAAGGGTTTCAGGATCAAGATGCAATTGACAAAGTTTGTAAGTTGATTAAATCAATATACGGTTTGAAACAAGCTTCCATACAATGGTTCCTAAATTTTGATGAGGTTTTGACCTCATTCGGCTTTGTGGAAAACAAAGTTGAAAGATGCTTATACTATAAGGTCAGGGAGAGTAAAGTTATTTTTCTATTACAATAAATAGATTATATCTTGCTCGCGTCAAATGATTTAACCATGTTGCATGAGGTAAAGCAACTTTTGGTCTAACACTTTGACATAAAAGATTTAAGTGAAGCATCTTTTGTGCTCGGTATGCAGATTCACTGAGGCAGATCTCAACACTCATTGAGCCTCTCACAAAAAGCATACATTGAGCAAGTGCTACAGAGGTTTAATATGGCTGACTGTAAACCTATTGTAGCACCTATCTCTCATGGTAAGAGATTATCTTTGACGCAGTGTCCAAAGAATGAAGTTGAAAGAGAGGCTATGAGGAATGTCCTGTATCTAGTACAGTTGGTAGCCTGATGTGTGCCCAGGTGTGCAATTGAACGAACGTTGCATTTTTTATTGGACTGCTGGGTCGATATCTAGCTAACCCAAGTATGGACCATTGGAATGCAGATAAGCAAGTGTTGAGATACTTAAAGGGTACCAAGGATTATATGTTGACATATAGGAAAGTCAACAATTTAAACCTCACAGGGTATATAGACTCTGATTTTGCTATGTGTTCGGATGATCATAAATCACATCAGGGTACATTTTTATGTTGGCAAATGGTGCAGTATCGTGGAAGAGTATCAAGTAGACACTGGTAACTTCCTTGACCATGCATGCAGAGTTTGTTACATATTAAAGAGTTGTTGCACAGGTGGTTTGACTCAGAAACTTGATTTCTGAGTTGTCTATGGTAGATTCGATAGCTAAACCCATTTGATTATATTATGATAATCTTGCTGCAGTGTGGTTCAGTAACAACAACAAGAATATCACAGGATCTAAGCACTTGGAGCTCAAGTACTTGACCATAAAGGAGTTGATTCAGAAGGGGGACGTTGAAGTGGAGCACATCAGGACTGAGGAGATGTTAGTTGATCTATTGACTAAAAGACTTCGCCAACTAATGTTTATTAGACATGTATCCAGTTTGGGCGTGTTAAAGTCCTTAGACAACTGTAATTAGGGATCATTGCATTTGCTCCTTAAAAGTTTATACATTTTGATGTATTGTGACATTATGATTATTTATTAATATAGATGATCATCTTTTTATCCTCAATAATAACTGTTCTTGTGTATAGTCATAATACATATGAAAGCCTAAAGATTTGTGTTGACCTTAAGAGTTTTAAAGGTCATTAGGCATATACAAAAATTGACCTTGAGTTTATGTCATTTTGGCACATACATTTTAGCATGGATATCCATAAATTTAACATGACATAGGGAGATATAAGTTTTTAATCTCATAAAGGTTCTCTAATGCAGTTTAGCATTAAGTTGGAGAACATAAAGATTTTCTCTAATATTGTTTAGCATTCGATGAGAGAAAACAAGATTTCTTTACTGCAGTTTAGCATAAAGTTGAAAAAATCGAGACCTATAAACAAAGATGGTACATTTTAGATCATACAGGTATAATCCCAGTTTGCCTCACTCCATTTTTCCATTCATGTTAGTGAGGTATTAAATATTTGTGATTATATTGAACCTATGTTGCATATGACACATGTGTTTGATATTTTTCTATATCGAAAGCCTTGGAGGACGGAATGTTGGATTTTCATTACTTTGGATCGAATGTTTTAATTTTTAAAATTTGATACCAATACAGTAGCCTGACGTAATCGATTTTTAAACTATTTTAAAACTTGAGTCATAACTGCAATTAATGTTTGTCTAAGGGGGAGAATGTTGGACAATTTTGTCATTCTCCATAATATTGGACAACTATTAATTGTATTTTTTTAATAACTTATCTGTTAAGTTACGTAATTTGATTCAAACAAACGTAATAAAGTAGCCCAATAAATGATCTAAACTAACGGGTGGAAGTCCGGGAGAAAAATAGATCTCAATTAATATAGATATGAAAGCTATATATAAAGGTTAAGGTCTCCTTCAGTTGCTTAGGCCATCTCCAACCAAGGCTCAAAAAATCCACTCCAACCAAGAGACCAAAAGTGCACACTAAAATGGTGCAATGAATAGTAACGCACCAAATTTGGCGTGTTACTATTCATTGCACCAAAAGTACAAAAAGACAACTTTATTCCTTTACTTTTTAGCATTTTCCTTTTATGTCCTTTTCTCAAATTGATTTATTTACATAATTTACTTTGTAATTAAAGTT
>JANVCL010000003.1:17424871-17454764 GCA_026546855.1 Erythroxylum incrassatum | reverse complement strand
ATCACATTCCTAAAGACTAGGACAATAAATAACAACATAAAATCGACTTGACAGTTGACAGAAATGAAAAACTGAGAGAAGAAGAGTTCGATTGTTGAACTCGTTGTGTATTTCACACTATTTTTCTGTTTACAAGAAGTCTACATTTATACAGATTAAACTAACATATACTCCCTGATTTGGTGGAGAATATATTTCTAATTAATAGAGAAATTATCACAACATTTGAATTAGTCAAAAAATGATTTTCTCTAAAATTTCCTTACACTCCCTCTTAAGCTGGTGAGTGTATATCGCACATACCAAGCTTGGATACTGCTTGTTGAAAGTTTGCCTTGGACACACCCTTTGTGAGCACATCTGCAAGTTGTTTTCCTATATGAACATAAACCAATTTGATTAGACCTGCATCCAATTTTTCTCTGATAAAATGCTGTTCGATTTCAATGTGTTTGGTTCGGTCATGCTGTACAGAGTTCTTCACGATTTCCATAGCTGAGTTGCTATCACAGAAAACTTTCATTGGATCATCCGAATTTAACTTCAATTCTTCAAGCAATCTTTGAACCCAAATCAATTCACATATTCCATGCACTAAGCTTCGATATTCTACTTCAGCGTTGGATCCTGCCATTACAGTCAGGTAGGTATGTTTTCTGGTTCAATAGGTGGTTCATCCACATCAGCAAGAGAAAAATCATGAAAAGTCTCAGAAATATTCGTAGAAAAATTCTCAGGAATAGAGGATACCTGTGGAACTTGAGACACTCCTGGGATTGACTGCGCCATGGTAGGAGATGCAGGTATACAATGAGAATTTTCAGATTCTTCTCGTGCAAGAGAGACAGCAATGTTGGAATTATTAGATTCCTGGGTTGAACCTGTTTCATCTACTGGTTCATCCATATTATTACTAATAGTAACCTGATCTGTACCAGAATCATGTAAGCTTAATTTCCTAACAATTTCAAAATCTGGTACCCCTTGATAATTGCTAGAATTGTGAACTTCACCTATACTCTCCCTCTGAAGTGCATAATTCGGTTTACCATAAAACAGTGTTTGTTCATGAAAAACCAAATCCATTGTTACATAAAATTTCTTTGATGCTGGATGATATGCACGATATCCCTTTTGATTTATTCCATAACCAACAAAAACACATTTCAATGCTTGTGCTTCTAGTTTATGCCTCTAGTGTTTATGCAAATGAACAAACACAACACAACCGAAAACCTTTGGAGAAATGTTGATAATGGAAGTAATTTTATGAAATTCAGAGAGCTTGTCAAGAGGGTTTTTGAAATTTAGTACGCTAGATGGAGTCCTATTTATTAAATACACCGCTGAGTGCAATGCTTCTCCCCACAGAAAATTTGGAACACTACCACCTATCAGCAATGATTGTGTGACAATGAGTAAATGCTTATTCTTCCTTTCAGCAATTCCGTTTTGCTGTGGAGTATAAGCACAACTTGTTTGATGTAAAATTCCTTTTTCGAGAAAGAAGTATTTCAGTTCTTGCGACAAAAATTCTGCTCCATTATCTGATCGAAACATTTTAACCTTTGTCTCAAATTGTGTTAAAATCATGTCATAAAAACGTTTTATGATACTGCAGGCATCACTCTTATGCTTAATCAAATATAACCAGGTGAACCTTGTACAATCATCAACAAACAATATAAACCAACGCATGCCATTTGCAGTCGAAATTGGAGAAGGACCCCATATGTCAGTATGAATCAAATCAAAAGGTTTTTCAGCAGAATGAATTTCTGATTTTGGAAAATTCGTTCTATGGCTTTTCGACAAAGAACATGTTGAACAAGCAAAATCCGAAACATCTAAACCTTTAAACAAAGTTAGGAACAAATGATTCAAATAACTGAACGAAGGATGCCCTAATCTAACATGCCATAACCATATTTTATTCCTATTGCTAACAAGGTTATTATCACCAACACGGAGTGCCCTTCCTGCACCAGATGATTTCTGCGAATCCAAAATGTATACTCCATCAACTTCCTTGCCACTGCCAATCACCGTTTGTGTCCCGTTTTTCTGCAAAACAAAATTAGTGGATGAGAAATTAGCATGGCAATCATGTTCCTTAGTCACTTTAGAAATTGATAACAAGGAACAATCTAATGTGGGTACATAAAGGACTTTGGACAGAGAAAGATCGGATGAAACCGATACATCACCGATTGCTTCAACCGGTGAGGTATCTCCATTGACATTAACAATAGAAAGATTCGGCTTATTATTTGAAATCGCATCAAATCTACCCTTATCACAAGTCATATGATCAGAAGCCCCTGTGTCAACTATCCAATCACGACTACTAGAAACAGCGTTGGACTTAAGGGATTGAGATTTGTGTTTACCTGTTTGTGCTACCAGACCCTTACCTACTTTCTCCTTTTCTCCATTCTTTTTCTTCCCTTTTGGATGCCATTCAGGATATCCAATAATTTCGAAACAACCATCAATGGTATGTCCGTTCATTCCACAGTGAGTACATTTTCCTCCTTTTTTCAATTTTGGCCTCTTCATCAGGAAGGTTGCTCCATCTGTGGGATTGTTCATCATGGTCACCATCCTGTTCGATTCAGCACATACATTAGCGTATGCAGTAAGAAGGCCAAGAAGCGGTTTTTTTTTGATAAAATCCACCCCCTAACGCTATCAAGATGAGGATCCAATACAGCTAGAAACACATATACTCTATGCGCATTAATTCGTTTAGAGTGTGCCTCCATGTCATTTTTACATTCCATTATGCAGGCTTCAATGGAATCGATTTCTCTCCAAATCCTTTGGAGTTTTCCGAAATAGGAAATCACTGTGTCTCCATTCTGCTTGAGCTGCATGATCTAACAGTGCAATTGATAAGCACGTGAATCGTCTTGAGCAACAGAATACATTTCCTTTGCCGCATCCCACACGTCTTTTGCGGTTGGAAGGCGTAGGAACATCAGTCTGATCTCCTGGTTCATGGCTGCCAGAATCCATGTTTTCACTTTGTAGCGATCTCCTTCCCAGGTTTCGTATTCCCGAGAAGTTTTGTCAGCAGGTGCGATTGTAGTACCGGTGACGTGCCCCCATTTGCTCCTGCCTTTGAGACTATCTTCAGCACTCAACGCCCACTCTATGTAATTCGAACCGTCAAGTTTCTCTGGTGTTAGTACAACATTCGTTTCTTGGATGTGTACACCAGAAGAATTTTTTTCTGCAGCAAGATCAGAACGTGGAGTAGATTCTGTTGACATGACTGAAGAGATTGGGTTATGTTTTTTATGAAAAGATCGACTCTTGATTCAAGAGTGCTCTGATACCATGAAAAACTGAGAGAAGAAGAGTTCGATTGTTGAACTCGTTGTGTATTTCACACTATATTTCTATTTACAGTAAGTCTACATTTATACAGATTAAACTAACGTATACTCCCTGATTTTCTCCCTGATTTGGTGGAGAATATATTTCTAATTAATAGAGAAATTATCACAACATTTGAATTAGTCAAAAAACGATTTTCTCTAAACTTTCCTTACAAATATAAATAATAATATCAGGCTATATTTAAGAAAAATTAAAAATTAAAAATTCAAATATTTAATTATTATTTTTTAAAGTTTACACTATAATTATAAAATTAGGTAAAGTTTAAGATTTTTTGATAATTAATATACATATAAATTAAATAGTATAATATATTGAAGGTCTTTTTTATATACTTAAAAAAATCTACTCCCCCAGCCACCACTTTTATGTTGTAGTTAATTAGTTATTAGTCTTTAGTTCACCTGTCTGCTATATATATATATATATATAATATCTACTTCCCCCAGCCACCACTTTTATGTTGTAGTTGTTAGTCTTTAGTTCACTTGTCCACTACTTTCTTCATTTGTCTACCCATAGACAAAACATAAGCACAACATATCTCCAAAACCTACTCTGTGTTTCCCCGTCTCAAGTTCTCTCTCTAACGCAACAATCATGCCATTCTCTCTTCTCCTCATTTTACTCTCTTTAACATTTTCAGATATCTGTAACTCTACGCAGGACTCTCTAAAACTCCCATTGCTCCACAGAACCCCACTTCCTACCCCATTCCAAGTCCTCTCCTCCGACCATTACTGCCTGCATCATCACCACCACCACTACCGCGCCTCCGTCAAATCCCCCATAATCTCCGGCGCATCCTCCGGCTCCGGTCAGTACTTTGTCTCTCTCCGTCTGGGTTCACCACCCCAGCCATTACTCTTAGTGGCTGACACTGGCAGCGACCTTGTCTGGGTCAAGTGCTCCGCCTGCAAAAACTGCTCTGACCACCCTCCATCATCTTCCTTCCTAGCTCGCCATTCCTCCTCATTCTCACCAACCCACTGCTTCAACAACATCTGCCGACTCGTTCCACACCCCGACCCTAACCCCTGTAACAAGACTCGCTTGCACAGTCCCTGTCGTTACGAGCACTCCTACTCCGATGGGTCGGTCACGAGCGGGTTCTTTTCCAGAGAGACCACGACGTTGAACACCAGCTCTGGGAAAGAGACCAAGCTGAAGAATCTCGCATTTGGGTGCGGGTTTCACGAGTCGGGTCCGAGCGTTACGGGTCCTAGTTTCAATGGGGCTCAAGGTGTAATGGGTCTGGGTCGTGGACCCATATCTATTTCTTCCCAACTCAGTCGTCGCTTTGGCAACAAGTTCTCTTACTGTCTCATGGACTACACCCTCTCTCCACCTCCTACGAGTTTTCTCATAATCGGTGGTTCCCAGAACGACTTCGTACCCCAAGCAAAGGAAATGAGCTTCACGCCGATACTTGCCAACCCGCTCTCGCCTACATTCTACTACATTGGGATCACGTCCGTGTTCGTTAACGGCGTTAAATTACGTATCGACCCTTCCGTCTGGACAATCGATGAGATGGGTAACGGTGGCACGGTGATGGACTCAGGAACGACGTTAACCTTCATAAAGGAGCCGGCGTACCGTGAGATTCTCACAGCGTTTAAACGGCGACTGAAGTTACCGAGTCCAGTTGAGCCAACTCCGGGTTTCGATCTTTGTGTGAACGTGTCAGGGATTCCGAATCCAAGGTTGCCTAGGATGCGTTTCGAGTTCGTCGGCGGTGCGGTGTTGTCGCCGCCGCAGAGGAATTTGTTTATACAGACAAGCGAGCGGGTCAAGTGCTTGGCGGTTCAACCTGTCGAGCCAGGAACTGGGTTTTCAGTTATAGGGAATCTGATGCAACAAGGATATTTGTTGGACTTCGATAGAGACAGATCGCGTCTCGGTTTTTCACGTCGTGGTTGTGCTCTGCCTGCGCATTAAGCGCGTCGTTTCGTTTTTTATAATTAATAATTTTTTATTGGAAATTGACATTTGTGGGATTTTACTGCACATTTGATATATGTGATCATTGTCATTTTGGTTTTAAGCGGAATATGATAAACAAAAGGAAAAAGAAAAGGAAGACAGTAATTTGGAGTTGAAGTTAATTAATTAGCATATTTCTAATTCAATAAAAAGGTTTGTATACATTGTTGTTTTTTATTTGTCATAGGGCAATTGCATAAAAAAAAAGGATAATAATTGAATAGAGCATATGAAAACAAAAGAAAAAAGATGGGTCATAGGATCTTAGGTTAAAGACAAAAAGATGTTAAATAAAGATTTAATGGTTGGGTTGGGTTGGGTAACGTCGTCCTATCCTATTCTATCCAGTCAAACCAACTTTACTGGATGAAAGATACCCTACGAGTATGCCAGTGTCGAGTGGACCATGCAGCCCATTACATGATTTTCGTAAAATGAAATTTTCTGTCTCATACTCACCCGCTTATTTGTTTTAATATTGTGTTTGCTAAATGCTACTAGACTAGAGCACCAATGACATTTGTCAATCAACAACTAAATGTTTACTTCAGATTAATCCATACTTGTGTTCATAATAAATTAATTGTAATTTAAAACACTAAACTTGTTGATCTTAAATTCAGGAGCTGTTTATATGGTTGTGTAATTGAGTGTTCCAGTTCCAGTGGTCTCTACTCTGTGACCGAGAGAGAGAGAGAGAGAGGAGAAGAAATGGAAGTGATGTGATGAAGAGTTCTAGACAGCGGGCTCTGCACTCATATGAATGAATATGACCCTTCCTTTACACCTACATACAGTGGAGAACGGGCCCACTGAGATACCAATCTAAATCACTCACATTTAAGTTTACAATTACACCCACTTTTGTCATCACAACCATTGTTTTTTTCAAAAGAAAAAATTGACTGGAGAAACCTCCACAATATGTTTGAGTCAGTCATCTTCACTTTGGGATCCTATCTTCTTGTACTAATCAATTTCGTCTTCATCACGCTCTCAAACAACTCTACTTTTGATTATTGCATTTCACGTTCTTTCAACCGTATGTATAGATATTCTTGTGATTTGATTTTGCAGTTGACATTATAGAACTCCAGTTTTACAAACTTACTTTGACAGCCATTATTCAAATTGAAAACGCAGGCCCAGAGACTATTCTTGATTATGAGCCTGTAGACGATGGGCTCCTTAGTAATTCAGACTTGCTTACTACCTGGGCTTAGTTGTTCTCCAAATTCTACCAATTGTGTAATCATTTACGTCCAGGAAAGTTTTGAGATTAAGGTTTATCCAAATTGGCCCTACCTACTTAATTCATCGTCAAAATAAGATGCAAGCTTCTCCTGTCCGTATATGTTCTTCCAAATTCTCTCTAAAAAACGTGACAGCCAATGGGCCATCCATCCTGTCAACGCTCCAACTTTTTTGTTTTTCTTCCTAAACATCATTTTATTATTCAACTCAATAATAAGGAAAACCCCAATTCATATATGTCAAATTTGTCTGGCTCATCTCATGCTAGCTTAAAGAATCTTTTTTTCCCCACGTTCAGAATTAGATGCTTCATTACTTGGATTCCAGGGTATCCGAAAGCAATCCTAATTGCATTCCCATGCACTTTCCTCTGTTCTGATCAAAATTTTCCCAGGTGATCATAAAGTACATGAAGCATTTCATCTACCCCTTGTTGAGGTTTCTTTTTTTTTTTTAATTTCGTCAAATGATTTTCTTAATGTAGCGTCAACAACTAAGCATCATATTAACACATAACAACAATTTCCTATTATCTAAAATAGGTAATTAACAAGGTCCATTATTTGTAACATAGCTTTTCTATTGCTTTACGCTTCCTGGGTTTCAGGTCATGTGATTCATCGACGTTCAGGTCTTGTGGGAAATCACCTTTCGGCTTAGCGACAGATGATAATCAAGACGATTTTCTTTTCTTGTAGTGGAAAGAACGTGCAGAGGTGGAGGGTATAATTGGAGTCAGAATTCCACTTGTCCCACACATACTGGAAATATGGCTGCAATTCTTTGACTCTACCAAGAGACGTATCTCAGAAGAGACATCCCAAAACCCTTGTTTATGCATATTCCAAGCAAATTCACCTAAAATTTTAGACAGGATTACTAATCGAATGTAAATATACATCGAAACTTATTAAAATTAGTTAATCACTTAATTTTAAATAATTTACCTAGATTATATAATTTGTAAACTATAACATATATTCAGTAGTTTTATCAAATAAGAATTAAAAAATAATGACTATAAGTTCCATGTTATAAAAAAAAAACTTTTTATATATATTTATGATTTAGACTAGCATGCTTTGAAGTTGGGTCGAAGTCTGAGCCGAAGCTTGAGATTCTTGTTTGTCCTTTATGCATATGTTCTTGGTTAAAAAGCCATAACTATAGGGTCCTTTTATGCCGTCCAAAACTTGTTGACTATGCGGATTATGGGTCCTGTTCTGCTTTCTGAAAGATGCACACTTGTTCCTTACTTACACTAGTGATTTCTCAGACTGTAGGTCCAATCCTTGGTTCACTTTTTAGGCTTGTTTTGATTTGAGATTTTATGTGTAAGTTGGTGGATTGATCGGGGGCTAGCTAAATGTTTTTGGTTCATGTCCCCATAAAGCTCTAATATAGCATGGCTTTAAAGACTGTTAGGCTCTATTTAAAAGTTAAACAATGGTATATTCGAAAGCTGAAACTGAAGCAGCCAATCAGGCTTTAAGTCATTTCATTGTGTTTCCTGTACCCGTTGCTCTAAATTATGCTTTTCAGTTGTGTATATACAATTGTACCGACAAATACTTACATGCATCTGTACTTATGTCTTTCAATAGGTTTCTCAAAGGTTTTCTGGTCATAAAAAGGGTTATGTATACATACCCACCGGTTATGGTATGATCAGAAGCTGCAACAGACTTTCGGCTGAAAAGGAAATTGCAGGCAATCATTTTTGTAATGGCCTTTAAGATTCAGAATACTCATCAAGTAAATGTAAAACTTGATACAAATTGATTAACTTTACAAGTTACATGAGAATGTTTTAGCTTTGAGTGGGAAAATGTTTCCTGTCTAACAGTACAGTTCTGTTATATTAAGTCTCTCAAGAGTTAGCAATTGCATGTAATTGATACTTGTGCTTGAAACCTTGTCGGTCCACTGTTCTCCCCATGTGATTTAGATCCATAACTATTTCTGGTTAACTAAGAAAAAGAAAAATGACCTTCAAGGCCTCCAAACTTTTCGTGGAAACTCTTTGACTTGGTTCCCTTGTACAAGTTCTGCACAGGGAAGTATGTCTTGACCATGAACTGAAAATGAAAGTGACACCAAGTTGAGATTGAGAACGGTAAGTAAAACAAGGAAGTATGTATATCCTAGACAGAATGGAGAGCTTTTATACGTATTTAAACCAGGACAAGGCCCCGAGGAGATAACTATGTTCTCTATTTTGACTCCATTAACTTGTAATTTTGTTTAGCAAACAAATTCTGCCCCAGTTCCTAGAGGCCGAGAACCCATTTCTTGGTTATGCCCTGGGGATCTACTTCATAAATTCGGTATATTTTCTTAATATACATTGAAATTTTTTAATATATAAAAAAATCTTATCAATTCGTAAAATTTTCACGCTAAAATGTGAATTTTAATAGACGAGATAATTTTATCATCAAACCTGACTTCTGATACTAGATTATGGCTTGATGTTATGGTTCCACACGAAATCTTCCTCTGTCCAAGAATGAAAATCTGATAAAAAATTACAGTAAATTTTCTATAAATTGATATTCAATAAATTAATAAATTATCATATAATGATTATTTATGGTCTCAATTTGATATAATAAAGAAAATTAATTTCGGATTAATCATATTTATTTTAATTATTAAATTCTGGATAATTTTAGTATAATTAATTTATGACGGTTTTACAGTTCACAGTTCGGTTGTTTTACAAGGACCCAAAGCAGACCTTCCACGTTTGGATATTGGAGCTAAGGGGCTGAAACCTTTGCTACTGTAAACTGAAAAAAGCATGATCGGAGTCCTTTTAATCCTATACATTCATCTGAAGGGAAATGATATGCTCTCTGGGCTATTTAAACAGGTGACATACTAAATTATTCAGCAGGAACCTGGAACTTGGAACAAGCACGAGTCGCAAGAGCTTTAAAATTGTTCATCATATATATGGAGATAGATAGATAGACTAGGAGCTATGTACATTGATTCGATGCCCCCATGTTGAAATTACTTATTATAGCCACATTCCATTTGGTGGACCACAGGAACTTTGATCATTAATTATGGGCATGTGTAAGTACATAATGGCTTCCTAATGAGCATGATGATCATCATCAGGTTACTCATGTGATGTTTGATATACGACTGTTATTTGCAGTGGCCCACAGAAATTGCTTTGATGTGCAGATGATTAGTGTCATGTGTGTAACTGGATTTGGCTGCAGAAGGAATCTAATAAGAAAGTCCTGCCATATTTTAATGCGGAGGTAGGTGAACAAGATTCAGTTCATATAAAGGTGGGGTTTTTGGGATTCCATTCTCAATTGATACAGTTCTTTTCGTCATAACTAAAGGGAGACTTATTTAAGGACAATAAAACGTTAATCTGCTGGAAAGCACTATGGTTAAAAAAAAAATCCATAGGCGCCCTTGAACTCTTTCTCTTCTCCTATTTTTTTTTTCCTTCTCGACAATGCCATCCCCTCTCCAGAGCATACTTGGATTATTGCCCGATTGCATATGTATGATGCATGTGGATTGGCGAAGTGGCTAAATACAAATGGTTTGCATAAATCACTTAACCAATTAAGTATATAAATAGTTTATATAAATCACTTAATAAATAAGTGATAGGGTCAATACAGATAATTTCTATATAGGTCTCAACTCCTCACTTCCAATCCTCCGAATGTTTTGAGAAATTTTCTTCAAAGCTTAAGCTAAAGAATAAGTGATAGGGTCAATAAGATAATTTCTATAGGTCTCAACTCCTCACTTTCAATACTCCGAACGTTTTGAGAAATTTTCTTAAAAGCTTAAGCTAAAGAATAAGTGATAGGGTCAATAAGATAATTTCCATAGGTCTCAACCCCTCACTTTCAATACTCCGAATGTTTTGAGAAAATTTCTTAAAAGCTTAAGCTAAGGACCTCTTGACTGCAAGTACTTAGTTGCAACTGTTAAGCATCTTTCTTTTTATATTTTTTATTATTTTCAACTTAGATTGATAAAAGGCTATTGATCTTATATCGAGTTTCTGCACATGAAAATGATAATTTGCCTACCAATATTCAAAATTAGAGTTCTAAAGTGAAATATAAAATTAAATGCAATCTGAAGATAGTACAAAATGAAATGCACTTATCGTGGAACAACTATTTATAGTATCTTGTTAATGTGGTTTGATAAGTAATAATTAGATTAAAACCTTAGTATGTCCTTAAGAGTGCTTTTTTAAATACTTTTGTGATTTTTATAAGATTTGATA
Organism: Erythroxylum incrassatum; assembly: GCA_026546855.1. Classification (NCBI taxonomy): domain Eukaryota; kingdom Viridiplantae; phylum Streptophyta; class Magnoliopsida; order Malpighiales; family Erythroxylaceae; genus Erythroxylum; species Erythroxylum incrassatum. The sequence goes on along the minus strand of JANVCL010000003.1, from coordinate 17,443,840 downwards.
CTTAATTTGGCTTATATTATTTTCAAATCTTATTTGAACTCTCCAATGAAGAAGACTAAAATTAAGTTAAAAAAGTTTTGACATGATTTTATAGGGAAGATTTAGAATACAATATAGCGTATGAAATCATGTCAAGTACAACATACCCGTATATGGGATGACTTGTATACAGTTTGAGGGTTTGTATAGTAAAAGTGGGGGAAGTGCAGCATGGTGTTAGTGGTCATTTTTCGCAATTTCTAGATTTTTGAGAATGCAATTAGAGAGTCAAACTAAATCATCTTGAGATAGAAAGTAGTAACTTTGGAGAGAAAGGAAGAGAATTCTATCAAGATTCAATTGAAGAACTTCAACATTTCAAGATCCACAAATTGGAGAGAAAGTAATATTTGTTGTTTTTAATCTTAACATAATTAAATTTGGGGTAGATCTAAATGAGATAACCCTAAACTTATTTGTTTAGGTTGATTCTTTGATTAAATGAAAGATCTAAGCATTCTTGTGAATTAAGCAAGATTTCTTTTTTTATGTGAATTGAAATTGCTAGTATTATGTTTCAATTTTAGGTTTTATATATAGAGATTGAGAAATTATATGTATGAATAGATTGTGATATGAATAGTAAAAGCTGCATAAAATCATAGAGATAAGATTACATAAATCTTTTGAGTTAAACTCAAATATAATAAAGAAATTCACAAAACAAGTTAAAGCATTTTTAAGGGTTATATTTTAAAAAAATCATTCAATCAGCTTAAGGGTATGATCTTTATTTCTTGAGAAAGAATTTTAATATTTATCCCAGTCCAAGAAATTAAGGTTAGTATTTGAATTAAAATAAAATTATGCATAGAAGGGTCATAGGGGAATTCTACATCTAGATATTGATTATTTGTTGATTGTTTCATTCTTCTTTATTGCTTTGGTTAGTTATTTTATATTAGTAAATTTAATTTAGTTAGTCACTTTTTTAAGTCAATCATTTGTTTTATTAGATTAAATGATAAAACGATATTTATTATTAGTTCTTGTAGTCTTCGTAGGAATGATACTCGTATTCACCATGCTATATTATAAGAACAATAGTTGCATTACCCTAGTTAATATTTGATAATGTTCAGATTGTGAAAAATATAATCAAGTTTTTTGCATCATTACTAAGGATTAGAGTATTAGGAACAATTTATTTTTATTAATCTAATAAATGTGCTTTCTTTATTTATTTTATAATTTTTGCTTAATCTTACTTTTGTTTACTAAATTTTAGGATTTAAGTACTTAAGTTTATAACTAGAAGTAGTCTTAGAGTATTACTTAATCTAAGACAACTAGAAGTTTAGAAGTTTTAGTTACCAAATATCACAGAAGTACATGAAGGATAATGTACTATAGGAGATTATAATAGACTATCACTTATGGGGCAGAGTCTAGCATTACGAAGCTAAAATTTGAGGATTTTTTTTTATAAAAATCAAGCTCAATATGAGTTAGATGGTTTAACAATTTATGCAACTTAATGGCTTACTAGATTAGGATCCAAATGCACACATAAACAACTTTTTAGAGATTTGTAATCCCTTTAAAATAAATCAAGCTTCGAAGGATGCTACTCGAATGAGTTTGTTCCCTTTTGTCTTTAGGTACATAGCTAAATCATGATTAAAATTATTCATTTCTATATTAGTTACCACTTAGAATAATCTTGCGAAAAAGTGTTTAGTTACATATTTTCCTCTAACACCTATGACAAAACACAAGGATGGCATCTTTTGTTTTCAATAATTAAAGGGTGAGACATTGTTTGAAACTTAGGAAAGATGGAAGGAATTATTGAGAAAGTGCTCACATTATGAACTTAATTTAGGATTACAAATACAAATATTTCAAAGTGGATTGAGTTATCCATTTGAGCAGTTGATTGAGTTATCCATCCATATAGTTGATTGATGCATCTTTGGATGGGACTACAACTTTAAAACTCCTAAGAAATTACAGAATCTAATTGAAAATAAAGCTATGAAAAATTACTAGTGAAGGGACTCAAAGACAAATGTGAAATCAAGTGGTATTTATATTGTTAATATGGTGAAAACATTAGAGGCAAAGTTGGAAGCTTTGGACAAGAAGATTGATAATATAAGTTTGGCAGCTTAAAGGAAACAAGTGATGATTTACGATATTTATGGATTTAGACACCTAATAACATGGGATAGCTGATATAGCAAGTTGATTTTATAACGAACCAACTTTAAAATAATCCTTACGTTATTACTTATACTTTAGGGTAAAAAATTGTCCCAAAATTTCGTAGAATAATCAAGGACAGCAAAGGCAAGGACCTCAACTAGATTTAGCAATAGTAGGAGCAACAAAAAAATCCAATTCCTGAGGAGCTCATGATAAAATTTATTAATGTATCTTAGGCTTACTTTTAAAATTTTGAAGCATCACTTTAAAATTAAAAAAATTTACATCTATAGCTTTAAAAATCATATTGGATAGCTTATTCAACTTATAAAGTAGAAGGTTATTTTACCTAGAAACACTAAGCCAAACTCGAGAAAGCAAGTAAAAGTATTAACTTTGAGAAGCAGAAAGGAGCTAAAAGTTAAAAAATAGAAACAAAAAAGTATAAGAAGAAAGATAAAGAGAAAGAGGAGGAGCTAAAGAAGAAATTTATCAAAAAGTACAAACTGGTAACTATATACCTGCACAAACTTGAGAAATATAGAAAGGAAGATTAATTTAGTAGAATTTTAAGAGCTTTCTAAAAAGATTATATATTAAAATTCTTTTTATTGAAACTATTATACGTATGCCAAAATATGTCAAGTTATTGAAAGATCTCCTTTTTAACAAGAAGAAACTCAAGGAGTTATTGGTGGTTACTTTAAGTTTGGAGAACTATGATATTTTATTAAACAAATTATCTTAGAAGATTAAAGATCCAAATAATTTTACTATTCCTCATAATATTGTTAATTTGTCAATTGGAAGGGTATTAATAGACTTAGGTGATAGTGCTATTTTTATGCGATATAACATGTTTAAGAAATTAGGATTGGGTGAACCTAAGTCAATTAGGATGAGCATTCGATTAACAGATAAGTTAATTAAATATCCTATGGGGATTAAAGAAGATGTTTTGTTTAAGATTGAAATTTTTTTCTTTCCTATTAACTTTTGTGATTTTACATATGGAGGGTGATGTAGAGGTTTCTTTGATCTTAGGATGACCCTTCCTAACTACTACAAAAGTTATTATAGATGTACATAATGAGATATTAACCTCACATAAATAGAATGAAAAAGTAAAAAAAAGAAGAAGTAATTTTTAAGGTATCTGAAGCCATGAGTCTTTCCCTTGATAAAGATAAAAGCTATTTCTATATATATGTGATTTAAGTATCAATTTCTTATGTGATATAGGAAAATAATCACTTATAATTGTAGGCTTGTATCATGCAAGGAGGAGAATAGGAGATAGATAGCCCCATTATATTAGACTAAGTAACATATTAAGAAGTTAATGAGCCTATTAGTAGGAAGAAGAACTTTAAGGAGATTAAAAGATGAAAGGAGACTAAAGATATCTATAATCTTTATGATCTTGATGATGAGTTAAGTGCTTAAGAAGGAAATCTAACTAAAAATTCATTAAAAAAAGAACTTATTTAGAGGTAACCAATGATTTGGTTGTTTTTACTTTAATTTGGTTGCTTTAAGAATCTTTAATAATAGAATTTAATATATTTTAACATGATGTTGGTATTTGTTACATATTTTTTTAAGTAAAAATCAAGTTTCAAAATTCATTTATATAATTGGTTTTGAAGGGTTTTCACTATTGCATCATCATAATTTTACTAGAGATAAGATTTAATTGTTACAATCTATATAGATAATACGATATCAAATACATATCTATGATTACCCTATATTATAGAATACCTCTATATTATGATATTTATGTTCATCACATGTAAACCCCTAAATGCTACTATAGAGCTTAGTGAGCCAATAATTAAGGAGCCACTAACGAGTAATTAAAGATTAATGATATCTTTTATTTGTTAGGAAAGTATTAATTATTGTAATCTCCTTCTTTACCTTTATCTTTAATTTTCATTGTTTTTGTATATTATGTAAATTGAATATAATAATCAACTCAAGTATGGGATAGAGGAAAAATTACCTATAGCCCATATTTGTTATGCTTATCAATTTTATTATTATTAGCTTAATAGTGAGTAATTATAGAAATAATTTTTACTTTGAAAGAACATTGATCTAGATAATTCACTATAATTTTGATTGTTTTATAACTTGATTTGTTTAGCCAAATAATCATCGATCTTAATGATTAAGTTAATTTTAATTTACTTCACTAATTTTTAAAATACATAATTCATTTGCTCTATAATACCTTTTGCATAATTTGGATATTTGATTGAGTTATAATTAAATTATTTCTAAACATTCTTAGTATCCCAATAAAAAGAAGAAGAAAAGGTTGAAGTTAAATAGTAGTGCGGATATCTATTTGAACGATGATCTAATTGAGTAATCAGGAGTATCCATGACAAGATATATACGTTTATATCGAAAAGTTTGATGACTTTTCAAACAAGCCTTTAAATGCTCATGTTTAAGTTAAAGTTAATGTTTTTTTTAATTTCTATTCATAAAGGTTATAAAAATGATTTTTATACATATGTTTACTTTAATATATTAGGTTGGATTTTGTAGATTGAGTTAAAGCTTGAAGCATCGTGGAGTTAAATTGAATAGGTATATATTCGATGCAAATAACTATATACCTAGTAAATTGATGAACTTTACAATTGAATGAATAATGAAGAGTCATAATTGATTTGATTGATTTGTTAAGTTCTTTCTTGAAGTTGTCACCTATTTAAGTTAATAATGAAAAAATTAATTTGCTTAAGAGCTAGGAAATACTTAAGTGTAGGAAAATTTGATAATTGCTATTTATACTATATTTTTATCATGATTTTAAGAACGTTTCGCTTATTTTTTGAAGGTTATTAAATTATTTGATACTCTATTTGGCTTATATATTGCGTTTAAGCATTATTTTACCTTCTCAATAAAGAAGGAATGAATTCGAACAAATTAGGGTTAAGTTGGAGTAATTTTGGCATGACTTTAAAAGGAGGATTTGAAACATGATTTAGATCATGAAACATTTTCTAATTTGTATTTGGTTTTTGCCTTTAGTTTTAAACATTTACGTAAAATCAGCTAGTATTGGAATCTGTATTAGTAGTAATGTTTCAACATTTAAGGGTTTTCTACATAATAAAGATAGTGTGGCAATGATTTTTATAAAATTTTTGGGTTTTTTAAGAATAAAAAGTGGAACGTTGTTATGTGATAACATGAAATTAAAGAGTGAACTAGAAAATTTTAAGATAAAAAGGAGAAACTTTAAAGAGAAAGGAAGAGATTTCCACAAAGATTTAATTGAAGAACTTCAAGATTTTAAGACCATGAGAATGAATTCTTATATTTTGTATTCTTTCTTGATTTTTATTGGTTTTCTCTATCTTAACAAGAACAAAATTGGTGTATATCTAAATGAGATGAACCCTAAAGCTTTTTGTTTGAATTAATTCTTTGATTCAATGAAAGACTAAAGTTTTCTTATGATTTATCATAATTAATTCTTGTATTTGAATTGAAATTTGTTAGCATTTTTATTTAGTTTATAAAGAATGAGAATCATACGTGTGAATAAATAACGGCATGAATAATAAGAATTACCTAAAATCCTAAATATATAATTACATAAATCTTTTAAGTTAGAGTCAAATCTAATAAAGAAGTTCATAGAATAACTAATACATTCTTAAGGGTTTTTATTAGAAAGGGATCTCAAATAATCAACTTAAAGATATGAACTATATTTTATAAGAAAGAGTATAGTCTATTCCAAAAAATTAGTGATAATAAGTGAATCGTGACAATTTTAAGCATACAATGATTCTTTATGAGAATGATACTTATATTTTTAGATAATATTATATAAGAACGATATGTGCACTTGTCTAATTTTAGCATTATATTTTGATCATGTTGTGTCGAGTTTAATATCAATCATGTTATATATTTAACTTGTATTGAACAGATACATACTTTCTTAAATAATGAAGAACGTCTTATTTTAAGTAAAAATTGTTGAACTACTGAAAAACGAAAAATTGGTAAAATTTTGCGCGAGATATTACGTAATATTGTTCACAACGATTAGTGACTTGGCTATGCAAATTTATCTTACGAAGTTGTCATTAACAAGTACATGTCAAATTCTACAGAAACAATTGAAGATTGAAGAAGTTTCTAATATGTAAAGACTGAAACTGACTTTGTCAACTCTATTCAAGACTGTAAAGAATTTGAAGATCATGAAAGAAATATGGCCAAATTCCCGAACTCATCATTTATACATGTCAGGTCTTGTAACAGATGGTATACAATTTCTAGGACTTGTGGACACTTATCATGGCTGTTGCATGCTTGCCAAATACTTTCACGCTTTTTATGTTTTGATGGAGAGATAAGATTTAGAGTATTTATCTTAAATTTCGAAGTCAACCGGCCAGCATGGACATCTTGGGATTGTTTAAGTGCTGCAAATAATCCCAAGAGATTGATGATATGATGAAAAATATTTGTTAAGACAACAAAAGGAATAGGAACAAAAGAAGGTAAACAACAAACAATTTTTAGGGTTTCTTTTGAAACTCAATGCATACATAGAATTTCATTTAATTGGTCAAATAATGTGTTTGGTAACTTTTAGATATTTTGATTAAACTTATTACTTGAAAGAATTTGTGTTGTTGTAGTATTCAAAATAATCATCTTGGATTTAATTATTGTTTAAGTGTATGAATATTTATATAAAAATATTATATAATATTTTAACTATATAGCAGAACCTCTTTAAATTGATTGTCGATAAATTAATAAACTCTCTAAGATAATATTTTTCTCCAATCCCGACTTGAGTCAGTTGAAAATTTATCAAATTTTAATAAGATAATAAGATAATATATTTTCAAAATATCCCTATGTAAATATAGGGTCCCATTAATATCATAAATTAATAATTATCCCATTAAGAACATTATTTATTAGTTTTCATTAATATTATGTACAATGAATTTATGTTTTAGATTCATTAAATTAATATGAAATATGAATTTTTTAAGATACAATGTTTTTTATGTAATCAAAATTTAACTTCAATCAATTACAAAAATCTCTTTAAATTAATAAACATTAACTTATTGGTTAATTAACATCTCTATAAAATAATAAATATCATGACCCCAACAATCTTAATTTATAGAGATTTTACTATAGATATAAATCTCTCGGAATTTAAAAATTAGAAATTTATAGTCATCATAAACTGTTAATCATGACAAATTAATAACATGTAAACCTTAAATTTTCATGTAAATCCATTTTATAAAATTAGTAAAAGATTCATTTAGATATCAAATTTATTATACTATCATATAAGTTTCTTAAATATTTTTAACTAAAACTATTTATATATGATCCTATTTTTCATAAACAAATGTGTACAATTATTAATATAATCAATTTTCACTAATTTATATAATTATGTAAGGTAAACTCTAAAATAAAAAGAGAAAGTGATTAATATTTTTTTTACTGATATTTAACTTTATTTTTTGTCATTATACAATTTAAACATAAAAATAAATTTTAAACATAATTAGAAGGATGAACAAATATTTAAATTATGTTTAATGGAACATGTTGACGCTAAGAAGGAACTGCCTGAATACTTGCCAATTATGAAGCTCAATGGCAATGGGGAGTTGGTATAGGGTAGAGTAAGGTTGTTATATCCATGGAGACCTTAATTGAAAGAAACCATAAAAGTCTCAATTCCTAAGAAAAATTGAAATAAAAAATTCAAACATAGAAGTTGAGGAAAATCAAGAACTAAACAATTCTAGTGATTTCACAACTACCAAAGCGGGAAACATTGAGCTAATAACAATAGACAAGCAATCTATTGATAACCTGGCTCCCAACATTTCTTCTAAGTAGCTCATAGATATGGAGACCACTATACTAGAAAGGATCTTGCTAGGGCTAAGGAATATGTAAGGATTGAGGTAATTCAACAAAATTCATCAAAAGCTAGCAATGAGGTGCTAATGGATAAGATGATAGTTAAAATTGGAAATGTTGAATATGAATCTAAGGTAAAGGTCCAGATTGAGGAATGGATGGAACTAGAGCCTAGCAATCACAAATCAAGGAGGAGGACTAAATCGAAAAAACTCCTAATTTAGTAATGGATGGAACTAGAGCCTAGCAATCACAATGTTTATGGACTCAATTGTCTAAATAAATATCTAGCTCATGGGACTTTTTGGCTGCTAGACAACCTTATTTTGTTGGTCTTACTAAGACCAAAATAAAGGAAGAGAACTTCTAAAGGTGCCTGAAATTCTCGCATACAGACTGGATCACTTTAAGTAATCACTCCAAACATCTAAACAGTAAAGTTATTATCTCTTTTGATCCTGCACACTTGCACTTATCCATGTGGTTTTGCTTTGATTAGCTTATTCATTATGAATTCATGCTTAAAGCTAGTAGTGATCCTCTAGCCATCACATTAATTTGTACTGCTAATTGGGAATAACAGAGAGCTAGCCTATGGAAATATCTGGAGAAGATTAAGGTTAGTATGACTATCCCTTGGATGATAGCAGGAGACTTCAGTTGTATACTCTCACACTCTTAATTAAATAGGGGAAAGGGTACCTCACATTTTGATGTAAAAGAACTATCCACTCTTACTTCTTTGGTTTGGTGGATCTCAGATACCATGGAGCTTTGTTTACTTGGAGTAACCATTAGAGTGGAGACATATTCCTACAGGGAAACTTTACAGGTGCTTAATAAACAACATGTGGCTAACAAAGCTAGCAGAGAGCTATGCCACCTCTGAAGCATAATAATTATCAGATCACACTCTTATTGTTGTTAATATTCATAGCAAGAAAGCAATAAATAAATCTCCTTTCAAAATTTTTAATTCACTTTTGAAGCATTCCTAACTTAATTCAATCACTTCTGAGGTTGTGGAGAAGGCAAGTTATAGTCCAAAGCTTTCCAATTTATGAAAATGTGATTGACCTAAACTTCGTTAGTCAATTATGAATTAACTGCAAGTACACGACATAGTTGTAGGTAGTATCGGTAAGTATAGGTCGATCTCACAAAGATGATTATTATTAGTAATTACTGTTATCCTATTATTTGGTATAGGAATTTTAATTGTATTTTTAATTAAAGAAGACAAAACTTAAGCAATTAAAATAAAATAGGGAACAATACTAAACAAAGAAATAAAGAATCACTTAGACGACTATCGATATTAAGAATTACTGTATAGGTTACGAACCCCTCTAAAAACTCTTAAATAGTTAACCTTTTATTATGCAATTATTTTGTTGACTTACCGAAGAAATTCCTATGGTATGCTAATAACTCACTTGAGACTGCTAACAACTAATCTTATAATTATTAACCGATATTATTTAGGTTAAAGGTACTAAGATTGCTTTACTAGTTTGTGAATTCCGCTATTAGGTTTGACCCTAATCTAGAGGATTTATATTGTCCTATCTCTAGGGTTGCAATTAACTCTTTTAAACTATGATAGATCTATTCATACACAAGATTTCTCAATCTCTATGTTATGATCAAATTATATAATAATATTTTGGATATATTAGAACATATAGTAAACATGTAATCAAATCGTAATAGATAAATCCAACAAATTGTATTAAATAAAAGAATCAAGATATGTTATAGCAAAAACTAGGGTTCATCTTACCTAGACACTAAAGAAATTTAGCTACACAGGATAGAAAATGAAATCAAACATAAAAAAACAAAAAGAAAAAGAAAACAACAAGTTCATAATTCTAAATCTCCCTTTTTGTCTTCCATCTAATATTCTTGCAAGTTTGAGGTTGATGTTATTATATATTGGATCTTTTGATGATTTTTTTTCTTCATATTTTCTAGTTCTCTAGATCAATATCTTCCTTTTTGGACGTTTTCTATATCTGGAATCATCTCTAAATGCCTGTTGAACATCTCTGCACATCTGCTCCCTCAGTTTGCCTCTAAACATATCTGTTTTGTAGTAATTTTTAGGTTATAAAAGATACATAGTTTGATACATAGATGTAAGACTATGTATAACCCCAAATCCCCATAATTCACGATTCTATAGTGTATCCCTTCTTATCTTCAAATCTTCATTTTATGCCGCATTTTCATGATAATTCTTCTTCGTTTAGTCTATGAAGACAATTATAACCTATAGACACACTTAGAGAAAATTAAGTAACAAATACACAATAAAAATATAAGATATCAAGCAAAAATACATAAAAAATGAGGTATAAATATGGTCAATTATGCATCTAGCAAACATCCCTACACTTAAGCTTTTGCTTATCCTCAAGCAAACCATGATCAAAATTATAAATCTTACAACATCTATCCTTCATTAATTTTTATTTGTCCATTTATACTATAAATCATCATATCATATTAAATCAAATTAACATATAATTAGATTCAAGTTATCCTAAAATTAACTTGCGAAGCCAATATTAATAGCGATCACATCGACACTCACTTTGAAATTAAAACCATAAACCTTTACACCCTCACCAAGATTTCACTCAATGCGCTTAAGTATTTAAGGTGAAAAGTATCAAAACTCTCAATCCATGCATAGTAAAACTCTTACCATAAGCTTGCAATATTATCAATTCTCCACCACTTATATAAACTGGAAATAAAAATGAAAAAGTTTTTATACATGTTATAATAGGCCTGAGGTACTTGATATGTGCTTAATTGTTGATACATTTAATCCATGACAATTAGTGATTAATGCTTTAAAATTCTTAAAACACTCACTTTAGTTCATATTTGATTTTAGGTATAGTTTGGAAGTATAATAACTAACGTAAGCTGAAAGCATACTCATTGAGCCATCTTCTCAATATTTATACTCTATTATCTTCAAGGAGCAAGAAGAAGAAGAAGATTAAAAAAATAAGAGACAATATAGAGCATAAAAATAGAGAATGAAGCATTGTGGCTCATGGCCAACCGGTAAAATGTTACAGTTGTGAGCAGTCTCACGACTGTGACATGAATTGCAAGGGCGTGAGACACTCTCACGCCCATACAAGGTGTCTCATGGCTATGAGATGCCACTCACGATCGTGAGACACGCTCACAGCCGTGACAGACTAGCCACGCCAGTTTAATAGAGGAGATGGAAGGCTAACTTTCTGACACCGCTTTGAAAGTGAAATTGACGCCTAAGTCACGGTTAAGCTTATCTCATCTTGTTTAATGATGAATCTCTCGTTTCGGATCGCTATCGTTGTTTTGTGTTTGGATTTTTTTAATACGAACCCATTGCTAGAATCTTGAATATAATATGTAATCATTATATTTGATGTTTATGAGTCGCCATTAACAAACTTAGATCGTTATAAACAACGTAACTTAGGTTAGATAACCTAAACGTGTGAGATTATTGCCTATATTGATATGTTTTCCACTTCGTAATGCGGTTGCCTAATTGAATCTACATATCTTATCCTAGGTTATTTGGTAGCTAGGTTTAATTAACAAGAGTCTCTTAATTAAACATAACCTAAGGGAAAACTGGGATTAGCAGAGCATATTGTTAGTCCACAATTAATAGTTCGAGGAGAGGCGTGAAAACATTAGAATGATGTGATATGTTTAATAGTGTTTAGACTAAGATTGATCCTATAATCGGACTTTACATATACTTGACACTTTTATCATCTTTGATTGTTTTCTATAATTTATTTTTATTTTTAGTTTAATTTATTTCCTTAATTTTATAAAACCCAAAACCCCATTATTTCTTTTACATCAATTATTTTCATTACGAGAATTAACCGAACATACCCTATGGATACAATCCCAAATCATCACATATACAAGTTTTTAGTGTGCAGAATTAGATAAATTTTACTGTGTACTTGACACGCACTATCAGTATGGTATGATTGGGATAACAAAAGTGTTTATTTGAAGGAAATTTACTAAAGCAAAATTGCAAAAAAATTGCTTACGAATATACACGTCCTTTTATTACAACTCCATTGGTACCATACACTTATTCACAATTTGTCTTATGTTCCTTTATTTATTTTTCAATCAATTTTGAGCATTCAATACTAGTACCATAATTTAAAAAAAGGTTAATTACTAAAAAAAAGCTCAAATTTTCTTTAATTTTTTAATTATAGCTCGAACTTTAAAAAGTAACAATAAAATGCACAAACTTTCAATTTGTTTCAATTCTAGCCCAAAGTTACGCTGACTGTTATCTATACTGATGTGGCATTGCCACATGTTAGTAGACCCCCACTAATCAAACATGTCAACGTCATTAAAAGGAGATTGTCTGATTAGTGAAACGACGTCGCTTCGTAGTAAAATTGAAACGATGTCGTTTGGATTTTGGAGAAAGCTTCCGCATATGTTCTTCGTCACTTTCACACCCTAAATCCTTAATTTCGTCTTCTTTGACGCTACACCGACATTCTCTCAAACCTAAATCCATAATTTCTTCTCACACACTCTCTTTGGCCTTCGATATGATCTTCATTGCTTTTTACCATTTCAGTTATATTGAAACCCATTTTTCTTTTAGTGTCCTCAATCTGATCTCCAATTCCTTGATATTTATAGGAGTCATTTTAGACTTGCATGGGTTTTTAAATTGTCAAAAATAATCTCCTAACTCTCATTATTGTGTGTTTAATGCATTATTGGTCGCCGCCTTGTATGTTGTTTTTCAGTAATGTTACTGTATTTGACTGTCATTTAGCTGACATTGTTAAAGAATATTGGAATGAAATGTTTGCAAAGATTGATAATTGGATGAATAGAACATGGTATTACAATTTAAAAGAAGTCCAATAATGTGGTTCTTTTGTTTTCTTTCATGTTACTTTAGGATCTCTATGCAACATTTCTTCATTTGATGTTGTCTTATCTGCATCTTGCAACATTTCTTCATTTGAATACTTTAGCTTTTTCTTGATAGCCTTTAGATTTTTGACACATATGAACTGCTTGAGCCATTGACATTAATTACCAAACCTCTATCAACAACCTCCTGAAATTTATCATTTGTTAAATCTAAAAGAAAATCTTTTCCATACCTTCTGGAATAGGTTTCCAATCCAAATATGGGAATCATCTAAGAAGAGTGGATCCATAAATATTTCTTCTTTTTGAACCATAGAGAGCCATATAAGATACAGTAAGATTCTATCTAATTTTTTTCAAAGCGAGAATCTGCCCTCTTATTTATTGCTGCAAATGAATCTATCTCCCTCATATCTTAGATCTTTATGACTTAAGTCTTTCACAAACTCCATGAAATCGGAGGTATAATCTCTTAGGCTAAAATTTCCTTCTATTTTAGATCCATATAGAGTTGTATTGAAATCACCACATACTAGCCATGTAGAAGAGTTATTAACCTGATTTTGATTAAAAACCTCCCATAAAATCCTCCTCTAAAAATTAAAATTAGATCTATATGAAATAGAGACATGGAACTTACTCATCTAAATCAAGAATTGAATCAAAACATGCATTTCTTAGTCAAAGACTATAATTCTTCCACATTCACATAATTAGAGTAATAGTTCAATACTTTTATCCCAACATAGATGTTGATTTGAAATAACTTTCCAATTTGCACGGAAATCCTTAGCTCATTTAGATTTTCAAATCTAATATTTATTTCTAATAGACCTAAGAGCCATGAATGTTCCAAAGTGACACAATCTCTTAAAGTTTGAAGCTTTTAAAGGTAATTCAATCCACAAACATTCCATATTATAAAAGTCATATAAGAATGGATTTCCCTTTGGAGCTCTTACTCATATTTCTTCTCCCTGATTTCCTATTCTTAGATCTTTTAAATCCATATTCACTAGCATCGATAGAGGAATTATCCATTAGGTCAAACATTGTTGCATTTTAGGTGTAGTCCATTAGCTTGACATGCATGACATAACCTTCTTTTCCTGCCTACTTAACTATATTAACCCCGTTTTTCTTTCTTCTATACACAATATCTCCTACTTCTCCTCTTTTCTCTTATATATTATTTATAGTTTCATTTAACACACCCTTATCATTAGGAGAGTTTCGAGCCTTATTCCGAGCTAGGATAATATCATTTGCATTTACAATTTCTTGAACTTCCAATTGAGTCACTAAATGGTCCCTTTGCACTTTAATGTTTATCATTTTCTCCTTCTCTTGCTCCACTTCCAAATCACATGCCTCTAATCCCATTAGTTTGAAATAATTCCACTTTTTAAAGGTTTTTCTTATAGGTTTCTATTACTTCTCTTGCATCTTGAAAGTAGGATTCCAATTATACGTAACTAAGATAATATCCTTATAGAGAAAGTTATTTTGGCCTAGTCTCATGATAGGAATAGAGTTAGGAAGCTCCTTTTCACTCCCCAATAACACACACTCTAGCAAATCCAATTCTTATTTTCTTAACTGTTTGCTCATCCATGCATAACGACTTGCCAATGTATCTAAATAATAAGCTCAAACCTTTTATGATCCAATACTATAATGGAACACTATGTAATTCACGTGGCTAGAATTTTCACAAAAATATTTGAAGTTTTCCTATGTTCTAAAGAACCTCTTCTATCACTTTTAATTCATCATTCTAAGAAAGAAATTAACAGATTATCTTTAATGAGGAGAAAATCCTGCAGCCTTTATTCATCTAAACGATATATGCCTAGTTTGAGATTGTAGGAAATGGAGGGAGAGAACCCATAAAGAATCCAACTAGGCAAGACTACAAATCAACAACTCCAAGTATGAATTTCCATATTGACAGTAATGATAGTTCTACCCTCTGGCTTCTCTAGAGGAAAATACTACAAAGAAAGGTTTGTTGCATCTCCAAGGACTTCTTTCCAACTCTTTCGAGTAGAGGAAGGAACATGTTGATTTTTATAGCAGGTATGGAGGTTGTGAGGTAGAGAGGTGGAGGGAAAAAGGGGGATCCACTAGATGAGGAGTTAAAGGTCTAAACAATTGACATACCTTAATAGATTAAGTCCAATTTTTGGAGAAAAAGTTCAAATGGTAGTTACCCTAAATGGTAGAAAGGGGCTTAGGTAGGAAAAGAAAGTTTTATACAAACCAAACTACCCCTCCAACTATGAGAAATGAGTTCTTGTAGCAAGGATATGAAGCTAGGAAGTTGTATTACGGGGAGCCTCAATAAGAAGACAAAGGAGAAATAGAAATGAAGATAAGAGGAACGGTGATATTTGGAAGCAAAGAACAATGAGAGAAGTAGAGGTTAGGAGAGAGCATGTTAGGGGAAAAGATGTAGCAATGTGAAGGGAGGATAGGAGAGGACATCAAGTTATGGTTATAAAAAAGTTTAGGAAGGTAAAAACTAGTCATGAAGACAGAAAAAGGAGATGTAATTGTGTGAAGAGCATAAAAGAGCAAAGATAAAAAATAGAAACTGTATACCAAGCACTTAATTAATAGAGAAGCTAGAGCTTCTCTATTAATATGTCCTTTATATTAGCCTTTATTGTTGTTATACTTGATATCTCAAAAAGTATGGTCCTAATGATATATGAATGTACCCATCTAACTCATATGGACTCTTTGTTAGCAAATACCATCCAAATGTTCTTTTTTACGAGCATCTTATTAGTGTATTTTATGGAATTTATACCCAAATCTCCTTCTTCTTTTGAAGAGCATACCTCATTCCTTCTTACTTTAGCTTTTAAAGCACTATTTGAGATGCTTGACCATAAGGAATTCCTTAAGATTCTCTCCTTATCCTTAACGATCTTTTGAGACATATATAAATGAAATATCCAATGAATATGAAGACTGATTATAATTGATTTGATAAGTTATAAACTACCGATATAAAAAAGGAATTTATTATTCTAGTACTAAATCCTTGAGAGAATTGAGTCAAAGTGAGACTTCAATATGAGTAAGTAATTCTCTTATTAGATATAGGTATCCCCAAATATTTAAAAAGAAGTACTTAATGATTGAGTCCAAAGATACTTGTAAAGATATTGATTAACTCCTAAGTATCAAATGATACATATGGGTTACTCTTAATTTTATTAACATATAAGCCTAACATCAAGCTAGAAAATTTTGGGCAAATTATTAATTTTCTCATTAAATAGGCTCAGTTCAATTCAAAAGTAAAATATTATCAACAAAAGATATATTATAGAGTTTAATTTTCTTATATTTACGAAATAATTTGAACTCCTTGATTTTACTTACGAGCTACCATCCTAATCAAAATATCTACATAATTAGTAAAAAGATGAGGTGGAATGGGATTACCTTACCTCAGTCCTTTAACATTGTTGAAGTTAAGGGAAGGCTCTCCATTTAGTAGGATAACATAAGAGACAATGGTGAAACCTTGCTCTAGCCATAGTATAAACTTGGTAGGAAAGCCAAAACTTTCAAATAATCAAGAAAAAAGCCTTAGTTTATATAATTAAAAGTTTTTAGAAGTCAATATTTAGTAAGCAACTTTTTAGAGGCTTTTTACTAAGGTAGCTTTTGAAGAGCTCTTATGTTAGGAGTAAATTGTCACCCATACTTCTTCCTTAAATGAAAGATCCTTAGTTTAAATTGTTATAGTCTTTATTACTTCTTTAAGCCTGGAAGCTAATAATATGGATATGATTTTATAAATCACATTATAATATGATACTAGTTTATGGTCATCTAAGGAGCTTAGTTTTGGCTTTTTAGGCACAAGAACGATATATTTTTTTCAACTTCTTAAGCTAGGCAAATAAAAACTATGTTGATGATTAGATCCTTTGTTAGGTTCCAAGTTTATTTTTGAAATAAATAAGCATTGAGTCTGTCAATCCATAGGACTTTATCAGAGTTTAGGCTATAGAGAACAAGTTTATTGTCCTTGGCCTCATATGGTTTCATTAAAATTTCCTTTTTTTCTTGATATAACATATAGGAATGAAATTCTTGATTTCCTGCGCAAGGGAGAGTTCATAGTTGGCATGACTAATTAAGTTTTTAAAGTGATTAAATACCAGCATCTTAATTTTTTCTTAGCCTTAAATTACCTTTTTTCTGCTATTCACTAAGGAGCAAATTTTGTTTGAGTATCTCTTGCAAAAGATTGCATTGTGAAAGAACTTAGAGTTCCCGTTTCCCTCACTAAACTAGGTATCTTTTTCTCTTTACTTTATTAAGAAATGGTGATTCACCAAAGACTCAATACGAATGTTTAGAGTTTTCCTTTCTTTTTCCTTTAAAGTGGAATCCTTAGGAAAAGCTTTAGGTCCTTTTACTTGTTACATAACTCTTTTTTTTTTTTGCTTTAAGAAGTGACATGTTGGTGTGTTTTTCTTTTTACCTTTCTTGTGGAATACCTCTTTAATTCTCCTTTCATTGCTTATAGCTTTTACATATATTTAAAAGAATAGTAACCCTTAACTTTAAGTTTAATACCATTTGACAAAACCTCCTTACAGCCCTCAACTTTAGTTTGGAATTTATTAAACCTGAATGGGAATTTAATCTTAAGTGACTTAGTATCAATTATAACCTTAATAGGATTATGATTTGATAAGTTAGGGACTTAATCTACGCTAATAAGTGAATGAATTGATCAAACATAAGGCACTTATGCACTTTGCCCAATTCTAAGTAGAGCCCTACTACTATTCTCCCATTTTAGTGGTGATGATAATTAGAAAGTGTTCTAGAGTTTCTTAAAGATCCATTAAAAAAAGTTAATGTTATTTTTCTTAATTTTTATCTCCAATAGCCCTACAATGCAAGGCTTTACAAATTCAGATAGTTATGAATTATTTTCTTTTTAGGGAAATTCATGCCCTTTATGTTCCAAGCAATAATTATTATTCAGAAGTTAAGGCTAGGTACCCTTCTAATTTACTTTGTTACTTGGCTTCCTTCTTATACAAATTACAAACTTATCCCTTGATGAGTTTAGAGAACTTCCTTTTAGTGCCTCCTTTAGCATTTATTTTTCATAATTCTATCCCTCTATAACTTTAGAAAAATATTAAGACATTAAATATGTTGGTATCTCCTTTAGAATTTATTCAACTAAACAATGTTCTTTTATTATGATGTATTTGACTAGATTTTGTGTTAAAAAATGTCCAGGTCAGAGGTGTTAATAGGAGTAACAACCTTATTAAAACAATTCTCTAAAGGGGTAAGTTATTTTATTTACCCCTGATTAACCATTTATTAGACCATAAGCATTTTTTACTTTCCATTGAGCACTAAGGATTCAAGGCATTAAGGTTCACTAACTCATAGTTTTCACCTATGGCTTCTATTGGTAAGCGAGCTTAATATTTGCTTCCATTAGACCTTCTTCTTCATAGAGCCTTTTGATTTTGATAGACTTAGGTAGCTTCTCAGAGTTTTTTCTTTTTTCTTTACCTCCAACACAAATCTTGGCATATCATATCCTCCTTAGACTGGTTGTGTGCTCATTCAAGCATAAAGACATTCTAATAGAACTTGTACGATAGCTCAACCTCATCGCTAAGGGATTTGAAGAATAGGGGTAGATAAAGCTGACTTTAGACTTGAAGAGAAAGAAGAGGAGAGTGAGAGCAAGGTCACAATAGCAAAGGAGGTTGGTCAACTCTAGTTTTATGGTTGGTCCTGGTCGGGTCGGCTGTGCTAGGCCCAGACCCGTCTTCACACATTCGTCTCGGACCGTCCAGCCCATCAGGAGATAGA
>JANVCL010000003.1:17398754-17409192 GCA_026546855.1 Erythroxylum incrassatum | reverse complement strand
AAACATCATATTTTGTATACTACCATTTTGCAATTAGGTTTGTACCTTTAAGTTAGCTTGATTTACTCCAAATTCATCAACCATACTTTACACTTAACCTTGAACATTTTCATGATCAAAAGCCTATTATAACACACACACAATTATTACTTCAAATCTGGAATTTCAGCAAGCTAGATCTATTCATTCACTAAACTTTTTCCAGCAATGTATATTCATACATTTACCCAATTCTCATTCAAAAATACCCCCATGTTCTTCAATGCTCATTCATCCATACCTTATAAAAATTACTATGTCTTTAAGATCATGTTTGTATTAAAAGAACTCATTTATTCCTTTAACAAATCATAATTTCCATATTTGAACTCAACCACATCAAAACGGTCTATTCTTTAGATTATGACATCAATTAACTACATAAACTTATCAAGCTCTTAACCAATTAATCAAGAAACAATCTAGGCTCATCCCTAGCCTTAATCAAGTCTAAATATAACAATTTAAAGTGAAATTTCTCTACTGGTTCAACATGTACACAAGGTTGAAATTAAAATTTCAAAATTTGTCGTCAACATCACGAATGTGTGTAACTTTAATACTTCAAGAATTTTACAAGCTTAGAGACATCACTAACATTTGAAATTTTCCAAATTTCCTGTGTCACCAAAATTTTCCAGATTAGGTTAATTTAACTTCCATATTGGTTACACCAAAATTCTGTTCACTTATGTCATTATCAGTCAATTTTTTTTTACAAACACACCTACAACTTTAATTTTCCAGATTTGAAAAATACCTTACTAACACCTATCTTCATCTATACAACAGCCCATAAACTACTATTTTCATGCATGCAAAAACATAACAGAAAAGTACCTGTTCATTCTCTATTTTTAAACACATATTAAACATCAACATCATATACAATCTATCCTAATTCAATCATCATAATCTTTCAATTATAACATGCCATAAAGATCAATAATTTACTTACTTGTTTAGCACAAGTTCCACCTTAATTCATCAAGTTAACCTAACCCTCCATGCATGCAAGATCATCACAAATTCAAGGTCGAAGTAGAATGATTTTATTATAGGCAAAATGATGATAGTAGATTATAGCTATCTTTGAGTAGATTTTTATGTGGATCTTAAGGTGACTATGAATGAAATTGAAGAAAAATTCAGAAGTTGTGAGAGTGTGTGAGTGTTTCGGTGGTGGAAGTAATGGGAAGGAGAAGAATGAACACAGCAGAAACTACTCCTGCAGTAGCTTGATTTATCAAATGCTAGGTGTCTCCATGTTACAATGGCATATGTCACTAAACATGTAAGCCACTTATCCCCTCCATAAGCTGCCAAATGTCACCTAGTTACTAGTCCATTTGTCACTCTTTCATTGCTACCATTTGTCAATTAATTACCTATGCCAAATATCATTCATTTATCTATGTCAAATGTCACTCAATTTATAGGCTTGGTCATCCTAATGTTTCATATATCAAAAACCAAAACATAAAATTTTATTCACTATCATTAATGTAATCCTAGTTCTTTCCCACTTTAAAAACAATACATTAGCACCTTTCTTTAGCATTAATTCACCTTCATTGTACTTAAAAATTCAATCTCATTCATCCACAAATCAACTTATAACCTACAGTTTTTTATACAACAAGAATAAGGCATAAAAGTATCCAATTCATGCATCATTTTTTCCAATTGTAACAATTAATTCCAAATTTACTACTTGTAACCAATCAAACCAAAATTCAAGAAATAAACAATATACAATTCACAACATGATCATTTTAAACCTTTTATACCCCGGAATATGTCAGTTGAGTGCATATTTGATCTTTGAAATGTGTACGTAATCATAATTCATGTATGTATGCTAATGATATGCATATGAATGAAATGCATTTCATGAATTCCAAAATGGTATGACTCATATGTAATAATCTAAGGCTCTAACCCTTAGTATGAAAAATGGGCTAGTATAGTGTATATCCCAAAAACCTAGTTTTTACTATAAAAGGATATTGTGAAGACATATTATAGGGGATAAAAACTAGAGGCCTTTTCGAGTTGTAAGAAACACAGAGAAGAGCCAATTCTAAATATAGGACAAGGATAATATGAATATTACATCACAAGATCTAGTAAAAAGTATCCTTCAATCCAAATTGCAAGAAGATTGATTAAAGAAAAAAGGGGGATTTAGAATATGAATTCTTTTATTTCTATTTTCTCTTTTAAATATTTGTTATTAGATTGTTTTCTATTTTTAGGAACTAAATTGTTTAGTGCCTAAGTATGATGAACCCTAAGTTGTAATATGATATAATCTTTTATTTAATGCGGTTTAATTAATTGAGTTATTGAGATTGATAAATCCTTCAGTGTGAATGGAAAATTGAAAGGAGTTGTATGCAAACCTAAAGATAGGTCGACATAATTCCTCTCGATTAGGGTTAAACCTAATAATGAAATTCATGAATCAATAATGCAATCTTAAGGGTTAGTTATTAATAGCCTTGGGAATGATATTACCATAAGATAGGAATTTCTACGGTCCAATAATCAATAATTTAATTGTATGATAAAATGTTAGTGTTTAAGATGTCTTAGAGGGATTCATCACCTAGTTACTACTTATCTAATATTGACTATTTGTAGTATTTTCTTTATTTGAGTTCATTATTGCGTCAACTTTAGTTTAGTTTGTTTTCTTTAATTTTTAAGTAAATTCACAACTTGATTCAACGATTAGATAATAGAAAAAGGGTTGATAATAGTTCTTATAATCCTTAAAGGATCAACCCGTACTTGTCAATGCTAGTTACTGCAACACCATACACTTGTAATTAAAACATATAAATCTTTATAAGTAAAAATAATTCAATCAATTCCTTTCCAAATGATCAATTATTTTTCACCTCCAAGGTGAAAGTTCCATAGCATATAAATTTCATGAATTTACTTGCATGTAGAATCCTACTACTTGACTTGAGCTACCAAAAAATGAGAAAGCTCTTCTCGAACATTAAACACTACTATTGGAATGAGCCTCTTATATTTAAGTGATGTGTCAGTGAAATTTTTAGAAGATTTATGTCTAAAGAGGAAGTGCAAAGTATCATCTTTCACTATTATGCTATGTTTTATAGTGGTCATGCTAATTCCTTAAAAATAGCCACTAAGATTTTCTGATTAGATTTTTAATTGCCTACCCACTTCAAGGACATTCATAGTTATATAACCACAAGTGACCACTGCTAAAGAACTAGGAATATTTTCAGGAGAAATGAGATGCCTCTTAACAAATGCTAAAGGTTAAAATATTCAACCTTTGGAGGGATCGATTTCATAGGTCCCTTTCATCATCATATGGTAATAAGTATATTCTTATGATGATGGATTGCTTGTCCAAATGGGTAGAAGCTATGGCATCATCGACTAATAATGTATAAGGTTCTAGTAAAGCTCTTCAAAAAGATGATTTTCTTAAGGTTTGTTATTCCTAGTATTAGAACAAGTGATGGGAGCACACATTTTACTAAACATCAACTTGAGGCCCTTCCAGAAAGCATAGGTTGACTTATAAGATTGCCTTAGGATATTACCCTCAAACTAGTTGCCAAGTAGAAGTTTCAAATTAAGAAATCATGAATATCCTTGAAAACACAATTACTATATCAAGGAAATGTTAAGCGATGAAGAATAATGAAGCATTATAGGCCAATCATACAACTTATAAAACTTTTATAAGCATGATCATTCAAGTTGATATATAGGAAATCCTACCACATACCAATGAAATTAGAGCATAAACTTTGTTAGGTGATCAAGACCTTTAATTTTGGTTCAAAGGTTGTTATGAATAATGATTGTTCCAACTTTATAAGCTTGATAAAGAAAGGACCAAACAATGGCAATACAAATATCCTACATGAGGAGATTCATGAGAAGATTATGTACTCCTTTTTAACTCTCAATTGATTTTTATTAGAACAATTGAAGTTAAAATGGACTAGACGT
Organism: Erythroxylum incrassatum; assembly: GCA_026546855.1. NCBI lineage: Eukaryota > Viridiplantae > Streptophyta > Magnoliopsida > Malpighiales > Erythroxylaceae > Erythroxylum > Erythroxylum incrassatum. The sequence continues at coordinate 17,405,145 of JANVCL010000003.1, read as the reverse complement.
GGTAAGTCTTCCCTTATGGAGTTGTGGATGTGTGGAGCTAGAAGATTGGAATCTTTAAGGTGAATAAGAAATGAATAAAGCCAAACATAACTGGAGATCCAATCAAGAAAAGAACTTATATACATCTTTTTCAATCCTTCTGTACATCTTAAGTATAAAAAAGGTCAAGCTTATAATCTAAAGTAAGTGCTTATTGGGAGATAAGCCAAAACTTATTTATTTATTTATGTTTTAAACTTTAGTGTTTGAAATTGTTTACTTTATTGTTCATTTATTTCCTTAGTATCATTGTTATTTTCTTAATCTTATTTTGTTAAATCTAAGTTTAATTCTCATTATAAGTGCTTAAAGTCAGTGTATTTCTTATTTTTCAGGTTTTAGGCCAATACTATCTCAAAAATGCTCCCATGTCCAACCTCATGTTGACCTAGCGTAAGAAACAAAATATGTCACTTTTTAACATATCACCAATATGTTAAGTCAAAATGACTTCACGTCTATTAATTTTGGTGACAATCAAATAATAATATTATTATAAACAGATGAACCGTTTTGATAAGAAGGAACCAAAACATAGGAGGAAGTAAAACACAGAAGGAAGCAAAACACAAAAGGAAGCAAAACACAAAATAAGCACGGAAAGGCAGAAGATACAAAAGTCAAAAGGAAGAAAACACAGAAGAAGCGCAGAAAGTAAGAAGATATAAAAGTCAGAAGGACGAAAACACAGAATAAGCGCAGAAAGTCAGAATATACAAAAGTAAGAAGATACAAAACACAAAAGGAAGAAAAGACCGAAGAAGAGTAAAAACACAGACGATACAAAGATGAAGACACGATAGTACGTCAGACGGTTAATCAATTTGAGTTAGTTACAGAACTCAATTGAATAACGATTTCTACAAAGAAACTAGAAACAAGAAGCAAGAAGCAGTTGAAGACAAAGGCTATAAATACAAGTCGGAGTCAAAGACTAAACGAGTTAGTGAACAAGTTTCTTAGCTCTTAGTTTTTGAACTACTTTATTCATTGTGCAAAATACTAGAGCTATTTTTATTGTAACAAAGCTCGCAACATCTTTTTAGTAAGAGAGAGGAATAGTTGAAAGCCTGAAGAGGCTAAGAGAGTGAAAATAATACTTGGTGTAAGAGACTTGAAGAGGCCCTATAGAGAAAGAATACTTATACATTTAGTGAAGAATAGTGAAATCTTATAAAGAATTCTGAGGACTGGACGTTACCTAAGGTTTGGGATGAACCAGGATAAAATTGTTATGTCTACTCTCTAACTCTCTAATTTAATTTCTATTGTTGTTATACAAGTATATAGAAGCTAATTGCGATTTAATTAAGTAACTATTCTCGAATAATTTTTTATATTCACTTAATAGCCTTGAATAAGTTAGTTTTCAAAGAAATATCAGAGGGGATTGTATTCACGAAAAAAAACACAATTCAATCCCCTTTCTTGTGCATTTTGTATATTAAACGTAAAGTCTATACTAACAAATGATTTATTTCAGTTGGTATCAGAGCTCGGTTTCCAAGAACCATCTTTACAAAGTGAGGACAAAGATCTATAGCTGAATCACATGTTTTTATAGTTGAAGGCGCCTCCGTCACAGGACCTCCTGCGTTCAATGTTGAAGATTATCATTATTGGAAGGATAGGATGCAGCTCTTTATTGAATCCACACATGTCAACCTTTGGGAAATCATCAAGAATGGACCGTAGATACCAATGGATGATGAAGGGAATGCCATTCCACGTACCGAATGATCAGCTGATTAAAAAGCTAGATTCCAATTAAATTCAAAGGCCAAGTTCTTTCTAAGTTGTGCCCTAAGTAGAAGTGAATACAACAAAGTTCATGGATGTGACACTGCAAAGGAGATGTGGGATACTCTATCCATCGCACATGAAGGCACCAACCAGGTGAAATTCTAAGATAAGCATTCTTGTATACCAATATGAGCTAATTAAAATGAAGGAAGATGAGTCTATTGATATGATATTTGGATGATTTCAAACCATCGTTAATGGATTAAATCCCTTGGGAGAATCTATGATAATCAAGACCATGTCCGAAAGATTCTCAGAAGTCTGCCGAAAAGATGGAGACCTAAAGTCACTGTAGTACAAGAAGCCAAGGACTTGAGCGTATTGAAGCTTGGATTTTAGCTATGCAAGAGGAGCTAAATCAATTCACTAGGAATAAAGTTTGGTCTTTAGTTCACAAGCTATCTAAAAATTCTATCATAGGAACTAGATGGGTTTTTAAGAATAAACTAGATGAGTCAGGTAAAGTAATTCGTAACAAAGCTAGATTAGTAGCTCAAGACTATAATCAACAAGAAGGAATAGACTATAATGAGACTTATGCTCCTGTAGCCAGATTAGAAGCTATCAGGATGTTGCTTGCATATGTTGTTTGTCATGATATAATGTTATTTCAAATGGATGTGAAAAGCTCATTTTTGAATGATTTTATAAATGAAGAGGTTTATGTAAAGCAACCTCCTAGTTTTAAAGACCCTAAGAAACCAAACTTTGTTTATAGACTTCATAAAGTTTTGTATGGATTGAAACAAGCTCCTCAAGCTTGGTATGATCGTTTAAGTTCTTTCTGATTGAAAATTATTTTAGTAGAGGACATGTAGATAAGGCATTATTTAGAAAATGCATTAAGAATGATTTCATCATAGTACAAATATATGTTGATGATATTATCTTTGGTGCAACATCTAAAAAGCTATATACTAGTTTTGAGAATCTAATGAAGAAAGAATTTGAGATGAGCATGATGGGTGAATTAAAATTCTTTCTTGGGTTACAAGTTAAGCAAACCGAAGGAAAGATTTTTATTCATCAACAGAAATATTTCAAAGAGCTGTTGATTAAGTATGGGATGGAAAAAGTGAGACCTCAGTCAACTCCTATGCACCCTTCAAATCTTTTATCTAAGGATAAAGCTGGTAAGAAGGTTAATCAAACCCTCTATAGAGGAATCATTGGTTCTATAATTTACCTTACAGCAAGCAGACCTGATACTTTGTTTAGTGTTTGTTTATGTGTGAGATTTCAAGTAGATCCTAGAGAATCTCACTATATTGCTGTCAAAAGAATTTTGAGATATCTATCAGGTTCTACTAATCTTTGCTTAATGTATGAGAAAGGCAAAGATTTCAGGTTACTTGGCTAATGTGATGCTGATTAAGCCAGAGACAGGATTGATAGAAAGAGTACAAATGGAGGATGTCACTCTTTTAGCCACAACCTAGTTTCCTAGTCAAGTAAGAGGCAAAGCTCAATTGCTCTATCCATTGTAGAAGCTGATGTCAGCCACAAGTTGTTGCTCACAGACGTTGTGGATCAAGTACCAGTTAGAAGATTATTCAATACGAGAAGAATAAATCCCAATTTTCTCTGACAACACAAGTGCTATCAACCTATCGAAGAATTCAATACAACACTCGAGGGTAAAGCATATCGAAGTTAGACATCATTTCCTACGAGACTACGTACAGAGGAAGATCGTAGTCTATAGTTTGTTAAGACGAATTATCAATGGGTAGATATCTTCACTAAGCCATTGAGTGAAGAAAGATCCAAAGAAATCAGACGAAACCTGAATATGGTAATGTTGAGTGATCAATCGTCTGACACGTCATGAGATCTTCTTAGTTAAGAAGATAAAAAGTCGTAAGAGTTCAACGTAATAGTAACAGTAAGTTATAGACAGTAATTTCTTTCATGAGAAAGTTTTGAAGGGAAATCTTCTCAAAGCCTTGAGAATATCACCTACTCTAGAACACTCTTGAAATACCCTGAAATCGACTTTTGAAGAACTATCAACAAAACATCTCATTACTCTGTTTTTTGATATCAAACTCTCTTTGCTCACACTCTCAACTTCAAAAACTAATATCACCTCCCTGAGAAATACATTTGTGCGTTTAGTTTTTATTGACTACAGATATAAATGGAGCAATTAATGACTGATGGAAGACACGTTGATTTTGATTCCTTAAAGAACAGCTAGATGGACATCGAACCAGAGATTGATGCAGCTGGATGGAAGAACTTCTTTCAGGTCCGTGAGATAGTTTACCTGAATGAAGTATATGAGTTCTGGAAGAATGCAAAGGTAGTATAAGATGCTTTAGTATTAGTGGTAGATATATTGTCAGTTATAGTAACACTAGAGTCAATCGAGAAGGCTACTGAGTGTCCATGTGTTAGAGTAAAGCTTGCTCATAAAATAAGATGGATGACTCAAGCCAGTGTAAAGAAGGCGCACATCAATCGATAACTCTATGGATGTAGTGACCCAAAGGAGAAGAAGGCCTCAACTCTTGTACAAAAGGCTAGGGTTCTACATGCGCTACTCTTCCATTATGTTCTACCAAGAACAGGATTGAAGAATTTGGTAACGAAGATAGATGAGCAATGCTTGTTCCATCTACTCAATCAACAACCCATAGATCTTCCACACCTAATTCTCAATCTCATGGTGAAGTCAAAAAGAGACTCGAATGCCCTATCGTATGGTATATTACTGACAAGAATCTTCAGAGATTCTAAAATTTTTCTTGAGAGAGGAAACAAATTGAAGATGAACGTTATTAACGCGACAACTATCAGTAAAATACGCTTGAAGAATCAAGAAAAGGAAGAGACGAATTCCATGGTGAAAGCAAGGATTAAGGGAGAGCGTGTTGTCAAACGTAGTTTGAGTGAGAAGGTTACTCCCATAAGGAAATCAAAATCTCAATCCACTTGAAGAATGTCTACAGAAGCAAAGAAGAAACCGTTAGATGAATTATTGAAAGTTAAGATGATTTCCTATAGAGAAGAAAGCCAGGTGCAACAGTCTGAAAGACAAGTGTCTCTAAAGAGAAAGGGGGAGACACTTCTTTTAGAAAAATCCAAACAACCAAGACTATTAACCCTGCGTCAATAAGAGCAGAAGAAAGGGAAAGCTCTGACTCATAGTGGAGATTCGGGAAAGAAAGCACCACAGGAAACTAGATCTAAAGAAACCTCAACCTCAACAAAAAACCTCTCCTGGGCTGGTAGAAGAAAGTAAGAAGCAAAAAATCAGTCAGAAAAAGAGTAATCCAACTGATGTTCAATAAATGAAAAATTCAGTTGAACACAGTGCAGCACAGGTTAATCCTTCTCAACCTATTAGGAAAGAGGATTTGAAACTGAAGATAATTGAAGAAGTTGAACCTGTAAGGAGTAGAAGCTTAATTATCATAAGAGAACCCTTGAGAAGGTTGGTCAAGGTACAATTTGAACCAACATTGGTAAATAATCATTCAATATATCTGTTGAATCATATAGAGAAAAGGTTATATGGTGTTCAGTGAGATGAGAAATCAGAACCATATCCAACACAGATGACCAACCTGAAGTACAATATTTATCCAATCACAAAAGAATAGTGATAAAGATTGTACCTGACATTCAACCAAGAACTTACATTGTACGCAATAAAGAAAAGGGGAAGAAGAAAATGTATCTAGAAGGGATTACAAGTGATCTGACAGAAGATCAGATGGAAACAGAAGTGAGGAACATAGATGAGGCATGTTAAGCAGCTCAATCGAAAGGAATCTATGTTTCACACCATATCTCAAAAGCATCAGGAAGTTATTGTGGTCGCTTCACCACTGATGAAACTCTTCAGGTAGTTGGCAGATTAACAAAAGGGCAATACAAAACCATCAGAGTTGGAGGTATTAATTTCAACTAAGAGACTCTTGTGCACCTAATCATGCACCTTAGACCTTCGAGCTCTATACCTTCAATTAAAGATATACTACACCTTTTTGGAAAACAAGTTCCAAAGCTACCTAAACCTGATAACCTTGATCTCCCTGAAGGAAACCTATCGTTCAAACCTCCTATTTTTATAATCATTGAATTGGATGTCTTACCTTCAAAACTAGTTATTGCTACAAACTTCCTTCCACCAAGACCACCGTAACATGATCCTACTATTGGTTTAGAAGAAGTTAGTCACATACAGCAGAAGAGTTATGAAGCCTTAGTCGAGGAAGTTTAAGAAATTTACGACAAGGTTGATGATCTGCATGACTCAGTGGGTGACTTACATGAGGAAGTAGCTCATTTACGAGTGTCTATGGAAGAAGACCTCAAGTTACTCTGTATTAATATGCAACGAATGTTCTCTAAGATTTTGAAGCATCTTCGGTCATGATTTTTGATTAATAACAAATAGGGGGAGAAGAGAAGAAGTGAAAGACAGGGGGAGAAGAGGAGAATTGTTGGCCCCCGAAAATTTTATGATGAATTAATCATGATTTAAAATAAATTATAAGGTTTGATGGATTAATTTTTGGAGCTCATTATTATTGTTAAG
>JANVCL010000003.1:17363054-17378610 GCA_026546855.1 Erythroxylum incrassatum | reverse complement strand
GATGATTAGTGTGTGAATTTTGTGTTTCCTCTACATTCTCCCTATACATCCATATCTAATGGTACTTGAATTTTAGGTCTAACTTGGTAAAGCAGTTAGCCCTATGTATCATCAAACAACTCTTTAACCATTGGGATGGGAAACTTATCTTTTATTGTTTTTTCATTATATTCTTGATAGTCGACATAGAATTGCCAAGTTCCCTTCTTGTTTTGTTTTAATAGTAGTCGTGAAGAGTAAAGGGACCTACTTGGTCGTATGATCCCCTGCCTAAGATTTATGCACACTATTTTTCTATCTCCTGCTTCTATAAATATGGGTAATAATATGGTCTAACCACCACTAGTCCCATCCTAAGGAACAGGGCGATTTTATGGTCACATGCTCAGATAGGTGGTAATGCAGTTGGCTTTTGGAAAATATCTTCATATTTAGCTATCAAGGGTTCTAATTTTTCGATCACTAATGATTATGCTTTTATGAGGTGTATTTTCATCCCCTTTATTTGCTACTATCCCTGCCACTAAATTTTCCTCCCTTCTGTCTTGAAATTCATGGTTAATGCTAAAAAGTTCCATATAATGGGGCCAAGTGTTTGTAACCACTTAACCTATAAAACCATATCAAAACTAGTCAAAGTAATTACATAGAAATCAACAATAAAGTAGTTATTATCAATGGAAAAAGTTACCCCCTCACAAATTCCTTGGCTCGATACCTTCTCCCTATTGCGACTGAGATACTCATTCTTGCTTTGTGTCAAATAGTTATACCCAACTGTTGTGTTGCACCTTCCCCTAAGAAGTTATGAGTGCTTCTTGAATCTACTAACATTAGGAGGGGCCATCCTTCGAGCTCTGCCTTAACTTACATCATTTGGGATTTGTTTGCTTTCGTTAATATAAGTAAAAATATTTTTTCCTCCCTCATTTTTCCTTCTTAATTTCATCATGTTCCTCCACCACTTTATTCTAACAAAACCGTTTATACTAGTGCCCCATCACATACAACTCATCACAATTATAACACAAGCCTTTTTCTTACCTTCCTACCATTTGTGCCCTATTTAACTTCCTTATGGTGGGGGAAGTCACATTTCTAGTGCTACGCACTACTGATTTTGCTATTGAGGCCCCTTTACTAATCATAGGGGCCACTATGGAGGAGCTAGTTGTCAGTTTATAGAAGGTCCAATTAAATTTACATGTTCCTCCTTGTGTCAAATTCATCTTCCTCTTATATTAACAGGCCAAGTTCATGGCTACTCTTAAGTTAGTCGGGTACCACATTTCGACATCAATTCAAAGAGCTTCAACTAATCTCATTATAAATAGACTTACTTGCATGTCCCGGGGTAACCCTGTAATTTGGCGAAGCAACAACTAAATTTGACGTTGGTATTCTTCCACCGTTCTCATCTGCTTTAAATTTTCTAAGTCTTGTACTGGGTTAGCACTGATGTGAGGATCAAACCTCTTAATGCGGTGGTTTTTTTTATAAAATTATCCAATCTATATTTGGTTCCTCTTGTCTGAGTTAATAGATCCATAGTTGCACTTCACTTGTTAGATGGAATGTAGCTAACTACACCATCTCCTCTTCACTAGTCTTTTAGGCCAAAAATATTTTTTCATATCGATGGAGCCAGATTACGGGGTCTTCTGAACCATCTTAGGTGGGAAATTCCATCCTAAAGAATTTAGGCACAATCTCTACTTCAGTGTTTCCTTCTTCCTTCAGTGATGGGGGTACTAAAACTAGCCATTCACGTCCTCCTACACTATTGAACATACGTATAAACTCCTTTACTTACACCTAGATTCTTTGTTGTCCTTCTTCTAGCGCTTGTATCCTCTACTCACTAGCTCTGGAAGTTGCTATCTGGTTAGCAGCAGAGTGCCTTGATTCCTTTATAGATGTAGCTTTAATATCAATATGTTATGAGCTCACATACAAGATCTCGTCTATGATCGGTTGATCGAGAGATCTCTCCAATCCGTCCCTTCCCTTTACGAATGTTGGTGCCTTTCTTCAAAGAATTTATTTTGAAGAAGAGTGACAACTAGCTCTATCAAGGGACAAGGCTCGCTAAAATCTAAGAAATTTAGTGATAATGTGCTGCTTGATTTATTGTATAACGTAATAGCCTTATATGGCAGAGAAACATAAAAGTTCCACCTAGATTAGGACTCCTATTTAGGCTTTTTATTAACATAATAATAATATAAACTAGGGCAAAAATAATAAGGAAATAATAGACTCCTACTAAAAATAAAATACTCCTCTTTGCAAGTAGCTGCTATCTACCTCCCATATATGTCTTCTCAACCACTTTTTCTCCCCCATCCTTGCTTAGGTTTTCCCTATGAATGCATCGATATCACACACACCCTTCTTATTTGATGTCCCAAAATGTCAAAAATTTATAGGAAAAAAAGAGAAAGAGAGTAAGTGACAATTTCATTCATAACAATACATGAAGTTTCTAGATAAGGACAAGTGTCTTCTTATATCATCATGTTGTTATAGTCGTTATTGATATGATGTATATTTGGTTATTTACTAATACGCAACCTTTCGATGTGATTTCCAACTTCTTCTTTATGTATGTAATCCCCTCCTTCTTTAAAAACCATCTTATCCGATAAATTAACTTCCAAAAATCTCTTTTGTAGCTCGAATATAGTTTCCTATATGGCTTCATCCATAGGTTCTCCTTGCCATTACACTGGTAATTATATGACAGCTCGGGTGTGGCATTTGATCATTCTTCTACCCCAAACTACTGCCAAAGTTTTCTCAATGTTGGTTATAGTGGATGGTAATTAAGTTGTCATGGGTATATTTTCTGAACAAACTTCTTCAATTGTGAAACATGAAAAGTAAGATGAATGATCTGGTAATTTCAATGTATAGGTCACCTAGTTGATTTCCGTGACAATCTAATAAGGTCCATAGTAGAGAGGTGCTAGCTTTTGGTTATTTCTTCTATGTAAAAAGTGTTGTCTATATGGTTATAACTTTATATAAATCCACAACCCTTTTTCAAACTCTTTTTTTGACCTTTTCTTATCTGCTTATAACTTCATCCTCTATGATGCTCTATTTAGGAGAAATTTTACAATTTGAAGCAATAGCTCCCTCTCCTATGACGCTTGGTCAATAAGAGTATGGCTAGAATCTCTGATGATGTAGGGTATATATATAGTGGTGGTGGGTACCCGCAGAAAATTTCAAATGGAATAGTGTTAATTATCACGTGGTACATCATATTATACCCCTATTCCACTATAGCTAACCAACTTACCCATTTCTGTGGCATGTTAAGCATTGCAAGTATGTTACTAATGTCTTATTGAAGACCTCTATTTGTCTGTCAGTTTGTGGATAATAAGTGGTTGCTAGTTTCAATTTTACATGCTCCTGCCAAAATTTGCTTGAAAAGAGGGGATCCTTATCACTTATTATTGTTTTTGGCATTCCGTACAACTTTAACACATAGTCCATGAACCCTTGTGCAATATCTTGAGTTATGTATGGATGTTTGATGGCTATGAGGTGTGCATATTTGCTGAGTCAATCCAATACTACAAAGATGGATGATTTTCCTCTAGAAGATGGTAATCCCTTGATGAAGTCCATAGTTATTTCTCGACAACATCCTTAGGACACTGAAAGGGGTTGGATTAATCTGGAATACGTAACATGGTCGAGCTTGCTTTGTTGAGAAGTAACACAATTTTTCACATGGTTCCTTAAATCCTTGATCAGTTGCTTCCAATGAAATAAGTTTTGCATATTTTTTATCATCACTGTTACACCTAAGTGTCCCCCTTAAGGGCTATCGTATGTAAATGTTATAATTTTCCTTCAAAGTTCTTTATTTTAGCTAACGACAATCCTTCTCTTCCATCTTAGCAATCCATCCTTCCATTCATTATTTCGCCTCTAATAGTGTTGCCTATATTTAAGACACTGACATTGTTAATAATTGTTGGCTTGAGATTCTGGATACAACGTTTGTCGCCAAATTTTTCTTCCTGCTTCTATATGTTCCTTCGAATTCATATCCATTCAGTTTTGGAAGCCAATTTTGCTAGAATGGTGTTAAGATTCGTTACTCCAGAAGATACTTCAAACTTCGATGGTCCATCTACACTCTGAAGAACTTCCCGTTCAAATAGTGATGTCATTACTTCACTGCTTTAACTATGGCAAGGAATTCCTTGTCATAGGTGGAGAGTCCCTAGTGTTTTGGTGTTAGCACTGTACTTAAAAAATGTTATGGGTTGCCCATCTTGTTGAATCATAAACCCTATCCCTTTGTTACATCTGTTTGCCTCAATTGTAAAGGGCTTGCGATGTCAAGTAATGTTAGGATTAGGGCCTTTGTTAATGTTCCCTTGAGTTGTACGAATGCCTTTTGATGCTGCTATATCCATTCTTATCTTCCTGCCTCCTACTTATTTAATAATGCATTCAATGGTTTAGCAATAATTTTGTAATGTTTTATGAATCTTCTATAGTATCTTGTTATTCCCTAAAATCCTCGAAGTTCATTGTTTAAGGTTATGGCCATTATTGGATGGTTTCCACCTTTCAAATATCTGTGGATACTTCTCTCTTCAAAATGAAATGTCCCAGATACTCCAGTTGTCTTGCTCCAAAAGTATACTTGCTTCCCTTGATGAATAATTGTTATTGTTATAGCACTCCTAGAATTTGTCGCAAGTGCTCCATATGTTACTGGAATTTGATACTGTAAATAAGAAGATAATCAAACAAGACAAACATAAAATTTACACATGTAAGGGTTAAAAATGTCATTCATATGGCTCTGGAAGTTGGAAGGGGCGTTTGTAAGCCCGAAAGACATCACCAAGAATTCGAATTGGGCCTTGTATGTTTGGAATGCTATCTTCGACACATCTTCTTCCTTCATTCAAATTTGGTGATACCCAGACCTTATGTCTAACTTGGAATACCAACTTAAGCCCCTCGATTCTTCCAATAGCTCTTATATCAACATAATAGGAAATTTACTCTTTATAGTGTATTTGTTTAATTCTCGGCAATCAATACACATTATCCAAGTGTTATCCTTCTTTTTGAAGAGGATTATTGACGACGTGTAGGGACTGACACTTTTGTTGATGAAGCCCTGCTCCATCAACTCCTACATTGACTTTTTGATAGCATCCTTCTGTACTCTAGAGTATTGAGAAGGCCTTATGTTTATAGTCTTCACTCCCGCCTTAGGAAGGATGATGTTGTCATATGCTCTTTGTGGTAGTAATTGCTTCGATTATTTAAAGACTTCTCCAAACTTTGCTAACAAATTTTCTATCTCTTCCTAGGTATTGGAATTGCCTTGTAACATAAGATGTTGCATATGGAATTGTATCGGGTATGATAGACGTAGCATGAACAAAGTACTTTTGTTGGAATTTCTAATAAGTTTATGAAGGCTCTTACCTGAAGTTTCCCTAGCTTGCTCTTCTGGGTTACTTGTTAGTCTTGCCATGTTGCCCTCCCATTGGAATTCCATAGTGCACATTTTGAAGTTACACAATACATCGTTTAGAGTAATCAACCACTAAACCCTTAAAACCATGTCACTGCCTCCTAACTTGATAATCAACACGTCCGTAGAGAACTATAGCCCTTGCATTTTTCATATAAAATTCTTGCATACTTGTCTACACCCCCGTTTAAGGCCAACTCCTATAGTAATACTCAAAGGAGTTATGTCCATTACCTCTATGCTCCCTTTTTGGGTCATGTTTTCATCTTAAAAATTGTGGGTACTCCCGCTATCAATGAGGATGTGTAAGGGCCTCATTTGACGACTCCCTATGATTCTTAGTTGTTTATATTTAGTCTGGTCTTTTAATTCCTACATTGCTTCAAGTGAGATGTTGGGGATTGAAGATTGCTCTATCTTTTGGCTCCTCGCTTATAGGTTCATCTTCAACGACTTCGTCATCTTCCACCATGTATAATTGAAATTGTTTCTCCTTACAACGGTGCCCTGGAGAGTACTTCTCATCACACCAGAAGCATAAACCCTTAGCCCTCTTTTCCTCAAACTCCTTTCTGCTCATTGTCCTTATCCCTTACGAGTTTTTATAGTTATTGGGTCTGTTGCTACTCCCTTAGTTCCCTAGTGTTTATAACTTGACCTTTGAAAGGGGTCCGAATGGAACCATTATTATGTGGCTTATTCTTTTATATGTGGGTATCACCTCTTCCTCTATTGGGCCTCCAAATTTAGTTCCTTTTTTGAAGTAGACCAAGATACTAGCTGCTACGATCGCATCCTGCTTACGTGCTAGGGTGTACACTTGATGGAACATTAGAGGGTTTGTCATTTTAACCGTAGGTTCTAGTTCTTATCTTAGACCTTTCAAGAAAAACCCTACTAAGTAATCTTCGGGCAATAAGAGTTCTTCAGTAGTCTAATACTAATCCTTCTTGTTTTACAGTAGTCTAATACTAATCCTTCTTGTTTTAACTTCTTCAGGTCACCAATAAGATCCTCAAGTATGTCCTCGTTAAACCTCTATCGTAGCATGGTTAAAAGTTCTTCCCACTTCATCGCTTCCCCTTTCTTTAGATTTCTAATCACGAGTTGGTGCCACTTTTATATTATGCCTTCCATACTCAACAAAGCTATCCTCGTCTTTATTTATTCGGATGTGTGATTCATTATGAAAATTTGCTCACATTAATAGCTCCAGTGTCTTACCTTTATTCCATTAAACTTCGGAAATTCAATTTTGTTGACCTTCATCGATATAATATAGTGTCCTCCATCTCCCAGATTTCTCATGGTGGCTTCAGTATCTTCTCTTCCCATCTTTTGCATGAGTTATCAGAACATTGATTTAGTGTCACTAATCTCTTTCTCATGTCGTGTTTGGTCTTCCAATAGATTCTTCTTGCTTTCTTCCAAGTGACGTACGTCGGCTCTTCATGTATTTTATGTCATTGAATCTGTCCAAGGTTCATTTGCTCTAATACTAAATGCTGTGAAAATTCTAACTCTCACACGCTCTTCCTGTCTCACACGCTCTTCTATGGTTGTGAAACCAAAATTGAATTTTGTTGTCAAGGATCTCAGTTCCTTTTCGATGATGGTGATGTCTTCAATTCTATCACCATAGATTCTTAGCTTGTTTGTAATCACCATAGTCCTAGAGAAGTAATCTGAAACTGATTCCTATGGTTTCATCTGCAAAGTCTCAAACTTAACGCTAAGACTTTGCAACTGTTACCTCTTGGCTCAAGCATTCACCCAGTATGTCTTTTTTAAAGAATCCCAAATCTACTTTGACATCCCCTTGTGCTAAATAGTTTCAAGCACAATTTCATCAACTACCCAGAAAAAATAATTTTGGCTTTTAAATCCTTCAATTCAAGCTATCTGCTTCAGTCTTTTGTGAATTACCTGTAGGTAGCTTAAGAACTCCGAACTCCACAACAGTCTAGTACTCCTTCGACCTTAGGAATTTCTCCATCAACATGCTCTATTGATCATAGTAATGCCATCAAAGCGAGAGATTGAAGGTTAGACAAAGTTTTCATTTATAGCCATTTGAATGTGTTCGGAAGGGATTTTCAAACCCGGCTCCGATACTAATTGGAAGCTTAAAAGAATAAGAACAAACAAGAAAAGTAAAGGAAAACGAAATTTTATTAATAGATTTAGAAACTGACACAAGAACTTCTCTTGAATACCATTTAAATAAGACTCTAATTCAACTAAAACTTCTGAAAATTTGCAGCATGATTGTATGACCAACAAATCAACAACTAACTCTAGTTTTACATAATTGATCCTAAGTTAAGGTAGACTACTGTCACTAACATACGTGACTAGTAACTAACTTCTAAAAGGACTTTAAATTCATCTGCTAATAGATCAAACTTCTTCCAAGTGTGTAATAGTCCATTATGAAAAAGCTTACAGTGGTTGAGATAAAATGTGTACAATTTAGTAAAAAAGATGGAGGCTTAATCCGTATAATAACTTTAAATATTAGGAACAACTTGATGTTTTTAGTAGTTTTTTTTGTGGCCCATCCAGTGACCCAGATCAAACCTAGCTTCAGTATGTAAGAGTATTCTTAACACATGTTGAGCTACAAGCTCATTGTGACTGGGGAGGTTATTCTTATTTTCCATAAAAACAGGACTCAATGCAACATATTAATATAGGATTAATTATGACAACGAGGAGTGACCCAACTGATCTACCTTCCTCACTTAAAGCTCACCTTTACATGAGGTCTTGAATTCGGGTCACGCCAAAGAAGGAGAAATGAGATATTTTTCTAATTGATGATCTTCTAGTCCCTTGGGCAAAGCTCCTTGATCGAATCAATTATGGACGCTTCGCTTCCAGCAGTAAGGTGGGAGTTGAAGTTACTAGGGAACCTGATAATGAGCAGGGGCAGTGATCAATCAATAATTGACCAATCAAATATGTGACGGCTCCTTGTACGTAGAAGTGTACAGGTTATGTAAGAACCTGAGGAATCCTGAGGTTCCAGATTTACCTCCTCTAGAGCTTTTGAGGTGAGGTCTTAGGACTTAGGATTAGTTCAGCTAAGCTGGGATACCTTTTGTAAATTAAAACAAATAGGATTAATTATTGATTATTTGGTAAGCTTCATATATGAACTCTATTGAAGTGGCCACGTAGAAGTCGGATAGTACAATAATTGAGGGCCGACCTCTTATTTTCCTTTTTCTTTTCCCATTGAAAAAGAACGAGAGACATGTATGGTGGTGCTGGTGGGGTTCTGGATTCGGAATTGCACGTGGGCTTTCGCTAAAGCTGCCATTTTGACCAGTTTTCTTTCTCTGTCTCTTCGGTTTAGACTTCACGTCGTGAGAGTTGGCACCTCCTTATGTGGCCGACGATAGAATATAGGATTGGATTTGGAAATTCAGTTGCTGTAGACCTGACAGCTTTGTCCCACAATCGACACTATTGAAAAGAATCACAATTTCACCGGTACCCACCTTGGAAATTACAGCCATGATGTTTTCACATATTTGAAAATAACATGTTTTGCGACCATCGGTAACTTTGTCTTTACTGTTCTGTTTTCTAGTAATGAATTTTTAGCGATTCTTTTGTTCACCTACTGTAGGAGACTACCAAAAATAAGAATCTCAGGTGATGCCTCAGTCTATGCCACAATTTAAATGAAGTATCACGTCGTCCTTTCTGCCTAAATCTTATATCTTGCTTAGGAGATTCTACTCTCTTCTTTCTCTAACCAATAAAAATGAAATAACATATCTAATCCCTAACTGTAAAGTTTATGTCAAGATAGGTAAAGTTGATTCGTTTTTGCGTCCAAATTTAAGAGTTTCACTTCCAATATCGTGAGCGTTTAATAAAATGTTTTGGAGGAAAAGGTTTTAAAGGTTAAAGAAGTCTTTTGTTCTTCAAATTTCTGTCTTTTTTAATTCACCATCAATACATTTCCGCCAAATATATTGCAGTTTTATGTATATCAAATCCACAATGCCAGAACAGTGCTCGGTTCACTTCTGATTTATAATGATGGGGTGGACCGTGGAGTAGAAACAAAATGCGAATACTATTGGAAGCAGAACAGTCATGATCTTTACTACACACGTGGCACTCGTGATATCGGTTGTAACCCAATAATTCTTTCCCCCATATTGAGTTGAGAGGCAGCTGCCGTAAGATGATCCAAAAACAGAGAGGACAAAAGGAGGGCGTGTTGTGGCACTTCTTTCATTGTTAATCACATTATCTCCATGATTTTATTATGCCCTAATGCTGTTTGGTTGTAGACAAGCGAATCAAAACAAGATTGAGAAGAGAGGCTGCTTAACAACTTCTTAACTTGATTAACGTTAATTTAAGGTTACTACAAGTTCTTGTCAGAGCAGTCAAAGGGGCTACTAAATAATAGCATTGAGCGAGTCTAAAGGCAGGCATTTTCCTTTTTGGTGGAAAAGCAAAATTGCATCCAATAATTAGGTCTAATTGAACACTTTCCGGAGCTAATCCTTGAAAAAGTTTGCATTTCATGCAAAGTAGGAGCGACACATAAATTTAAGAGTAAATAGCATCAATCATTACCAATATCTCTAAACCTCACTTCGTATGATTAAAGGGCCTACATGGCGGCTCATCACATTCACACCAGTCATTTTATCTAATATTTTTGTCTTTTAACTTCTTTATATCATATATGTAGTATGACAAATACAATTCGTTTATGTGATATCTAATAATTGGACTAGACTAACAACTGCCGCTGGACAAAAAATGAAAGATATTTGAATTTTACTCCCAATATCGTAATATAATAAATATTAAAACTTATTCTCATCAATGTCAAAATACAATTCTGGAGTTAAAAATTCCTATTAAATACACTACTAATCACACAACTTGCTAATTTTATATAGCCTTCTTGAGTAGAAACAGATTTAGCAGAAACTCTAATTGGTCGTGACACTCCTCAATAATATGAGAGTTTTCTAATATGCCAAGTGATTATTGCAACTGACTTGCAAAAAGTAGCTACAAACAAGAATTGGTTAACAAGAGGATAAGCATCAGAATACAATTTTTTGGAATTGGCTTTTCCTTTAGGTGCAAGATTACACAGCCATTTCTTTCTTGGATTACTTCAAGCCGTAGGCACTTCAAGCCAAAGACAGCTCAGAAGTTGGGAAACATATAGAAGAGTCAAAAACCATCAACGCGCGTCAGTTCTTCCGTTCAGTTTCCATGTATTTTCACATATATCATTAAGTGATTTGCACTATATTTCACAGGTAAAGGAAGAGCCTCTTTTTCTCAGTTGGCGGGCAGCTACTTGCCAATTGCCACACAGAATAAAGTTGGGACTTGGGATTGTGGGTTATAGTAAATCCTTTCCATTTCAACCTCCTTACAGGAAATTTTTAAGGCTCCTGAAAGATATAAAAACTTAAGAAGTTGCTAAAGCTCTTGATTTAGTTTAATTTATTCAATGATGGCTAAGCCTCCCTCCAAAGGATAAGTCCTTAACATGTAAAGGAGTTGGGTAGCCGTGGAAATATTTACAAAAGAATAGACAATAACTTGGAAGAGACAGAAATGAATGAACATCAGGAAGCATCATTGGTCAGATAATAAAGAAGTTCTAATTCATACCATCCGATTGATGTATACATCTAAGCCCATAAGGCTAATTTATATCAAAATTTGTTAAATAGCCATGTCCCGCAGCAGCAGCTATGTACACTTCACCAAGAAAAGCCAAAAAGAAGTGGGAAAAGAAAAAAGAAAAGGAAAAGGAACTCCTTATCACCAGTTAGCTCACTCGTGCCAACAAAGAAGCATGACCACACATCTCCTTATTATGTAAAGCCTGGCCCTTTGCTCTCTGAGAACAGCCCCTAGTCCTCTGCTTGATAGCCTTCTCTTTGCGCTTCCCATGCTAGCACTACGTATCTTCATCTTTATTTTTGAAATAGCTGAAGAATTTCCAGGAAAGAGAGAATTTTGAGTCAGTGACAGAGATAAAGGAGCGTTTTTTCCGGGGTTTGAGGTACGATAAACTTAGGCCTCAGTTTGGATTGAGAAGTGCAACGAAGGTTTGTATTATATAGTAACGAGAGTGTGGTCCTATCCTATGTCACAGTGGTCTAGAAAAGAGCCAACGATGGGCCATGAAAGAGCGTGCAGTGTCCTAAGCCCACCCGACACTGTCATCTTGACCCCACAACCCCACTACCACTTGTGCACCATACCCTTAAGCATAGTCCCATTTCTATTATCTGTCTCTTTCTTTGCTTTGCCTTGTCACACTCTATATCCTAACTCGTGTAAGCGTCACCCACCAGCAAGATGGGTCGGCCATTACTTCAATAAGGTGACAAATTTTTATAGTATATTCGTAGTATGATGATGACCTCTTTTTCATCTTTTTAAAATGCTTTCCTCCTCAGCTGTCCGTCGGATCCACATAAACAGGCATTTAGGGTATTTGAATCCTGCATAAGAATCCATGTTAACTACCTTTTAACTAGTTTAAAGATTTATAATGAGCTCATTCTTTTGACTCTAATGTTAAACCTTCCATATGTGGGGACAAATTAACATGCAACAATGGCTTGATAAGATGTTGGGTGTTGTCACCCACTTGATCTAATGTTTTTCTTTTCTAGTTATCCAAAATTAGTTGCACATTTCTTTTTGCATGATTTGTAGGATTTAGATTGGGCGTGACAGACCCTTTTAACAATATTTATTAGATGACAAATCTGTCTCAGTGGTATTATCTTTTTGTACATCCAATTTCACGTAAGCTCATTTTAGATCAATCAAATTAAATTCTTCGTTTTCTAAAGGTATAATAACAGTTAAACCACAGATTGCTTTCCCAGAATTGGCAGTGAGCAAACATTGAAGGTGAAGATCAAGACATTAATGAGTTTTGAGAACTGGAATTAGTTGAATTCATGTTACAATGTAACGTTGGCAACAGAGCGGATGAGAATAAATCCCACCAACATTGATGACGCCTGAGATCTGCTACAAACTTGAATCCAGATCGAAAGTTTGCTCAGATTGTATGACAGAGAGGTCTTGATGATGCCCAAGTTATCTTCGGCAGCTGCAAAATCTGAAGATTCCCTTGATTACTAGTGTGGCAAACATTAGGGCATCCAACATTTCCAAGAATTTCAATATCTAAGTTTTAAATTAAATATTCACAAAATAAAAAAATCTGAAGAAGTAATTAAAAGAAGAGTGCGAGTCAAATAAAATCTCTCTCAAAGCCAGCAACAACTTGCTTGGTCTCGTGTTCCTGTTCCTCCCATTTCACCAAGGGCACCAACTCCTATTCAACCTCATTGTAAATAATATTATTCTAATCACCCTTTCAACAACTGTAAGCTGTCAATATCGATCCAAGAGCTCACCAGCATTTTGTTGCTTCTTTTCAACCCCTTTTAAGGCGAGGACAAGATATTTGAGATGCTATTTGTAGGCTTTAACTTATATATGGCACATGACACTTGGATATTTAGATTCTATATGTACCGCTTGACCCAAAAATAACACATGCACTTAGTTGTTTCTATCATTTGGGTAACGTAAGTTTGTTGGAATGCATCAATCCATTAACCATGGTATTAGTGCCTCACCGGAACGTTATTGTCTTCATGTCTTAGACGTATATCATTATCGGGGATCAAATTGATCAAAGTTTAGTTATGATCCTCTTAGAGCCTTGCGCAGAAGGAATCGCATTTTTAAAAAAATTCTAATGTTAGCAGATGAAGTGACATAGTAAAATTCAATTTCTTTTCTCTGTCCGTCGTTCATGTGGGTTACTTGATGACTGTTAACTTAGTACCCAAAAGGCCAAGTTAATTAGTATGTCAACAGTAACGATGTACAAAATTGGAAGCCATGAAGTAATAATGAACAACTGGTACTGAACATTAGAAATAATGAACTTCACAAAATCAAAGTAGTCTCTGAAATGCTCTGTAATCAAAGTGCTACCAGCCTCGCTTAAAGAGTCTATGTCAGAGGTTGTGTCGTTGTACCCTATGCCAAAGTGAAAATTAGTCATGCTGTACTGAACAACAAGGTCAGATTTGCACGTGAAGTTCTCGTGATTTACAACGCATTGCCTGCGCGAGACTCAACAAGAAACATTTTTTGTTCGTTATCTTAGTTCCATAAACTTTGAAAACCATGCATATTTTATTAGGTATTCATCACCTTATAATCCCCTTTTTATTAAGCAACGTCCTTACCCACATTATGTACTTACTTCCACTAGTTATGAATATAGTTTAATATATCAATCATTGAAATTGAAACTCCCATAACTTAGCAAAGCCCTAACCTCTGAGAAAGCCCTTAAATTTGTCTATTTGCCCGTTGATCCCACAAGTTCAATGGAAATACAGCCTAATGGACATTCTTTTTTGGTTGTCAATTGGGGATGGTTCTGATCAATAACAAGTGAGCGTTCAGGGAAAAATAAAAAAATAAAAGAATGAATGAATTTAAAACGTCTTGTATAACATATCAGATTTAGTCACGGCAGTGTTTAGTTGTTGGACTGGTTTTTTGAACTAAATAAATCTTCCAAGTACTCAACTGCATACAAGTGCTCAAGTGTAGGAGTTTTTGTCCTGTGAAGTGAATTGAAATTGTCCACCTGCGTACAATTATGGCTCAATTTCTACACCAATATGTGTACGAACAGATGTTGTCAGGGTCGTTAGCTGTCCATCAATATTCAATACGAATAGTAGCTTTTGAATTAATTGCCTATTTCTGCCTTATGATAGCAAATTCCTTTTCGGACAATAATGCCACTGTTCAAATACCTGTTTACACGACTGATAACTTAAGGGTATGTTTGGGAGTTTAGGATGGAATGGAATGTGGTCTGGTCGGTCTACTGAGGCCCGGTCTAATTAGGCCCAATTTCAAGCCTAGACGTTGACAGCCCAGCAGTAAGAGGTCATCTCCCATGCAAATACTAAGACCTACGTGAAGACCTAAACCTAATGGCAACCTGTAGCATATATAAGGTACTATTCAACCATGATTGAGGTACGAACTGAAAACCCTAGTTGTCTCTCTGTTCACAGCAACCTAAACTCTCTCAAAATACTGACTTGAGCGTCGGAGGGACCTTCCGGAAAACAACCCCCGGAGAGTCTTTGTTTGTTTTGCAGGTATCACTTAGTCGAAACTCCACGAAATCATGGATCAGAACAACGATATTTCAGTCCAGCAAAATCCGGTTGAACCAGTATATATATCTCTAATAGTTTTTTTTAATCTTTGATATCCCAAAAGTTTGTACATAATTCCACTAAATTTGGATAATTCATATGCTTCCTAAAACATCTTTTTATATAAAAATAATTACAATAGCTTTATTCATTTCGTTATGGGAATATCTGTCGTTTTAAATGAGCTTACATGGGGTGATCTTAGGCTAATCTTCATTTAGTGTATAAAATTCGATAAATGATTAGTTGGCTTACGAGTTAGAACACTACACTACAAACTACCAAATGCCAAATTCTAGAAGTCAAAAGAGAAAGAGAAAAATAACATTGCCATTGCCTCAACAGTTGGCAACTAAAAATAAGGACTGAAGAAACTTATTCTCAATCTTACCCTACATTTGTCGGAAATAATTATACCCAATCATTATATTAAATCTAATCAATCACTGATGACATAAACCCTTAATCCTAATAATACGATACGAGTAACGTGGAGATTAAAAGAAAATAAACAGCCCACGTGCAGGACGCGTGGGCGTGGCTGCCTCCGTGTAGGAGTATTATCTGTCGTTGTTATGACACTACTGATTAGTTAGCTGTGTTTAAGATTTTGAGACCGTTCGAATGGAAGAGAACAGCACCATATTTCTCATTTGCCTCTGCTCCCTGTGTGTTTGACCTGTACGGTCTCTGCAACTGTCGAGTGAGTAATCCATCTCTCTCTCTCTCACTCTTCGTTCCCAAT
>JANVCL010000003.1:17348817-17362954 GCA_026546855.1 Erythroxylum incrassatum | reverse complement strand
AACTTGCCGTATTTTCTTCCATTTGACGGTGGCACATTAGAAAATAGTTTTGTTCGCCGGTTTACAAAATTCTTTAAATTAAATATTTGATATTTATAAATTAATCTTCAATATTAACACGTTTTTTGTAAAACAACTGTTCTTAAATAAAATTTAATAACAAAATTAAAATTAATAACTTTTATAAGATTTATTATACTATGAATTTCTAAGAATATATTATTCAATTTAATATACTTAGAGAAAGTATTACAAAATTTTAAAAAGTTAAAAATCAAA
Organism: Erythroxylum incrassatum; assembly: GCA_026546855.1. Taxonomy (NCBI): domain Eukaryota; kingdom Viridiplantae; phylum Streptophyta; class Magnoliopsida; order Malpighiales; family Erythroxylaceae; genus Erythroxylum; species Erythroxylum incrassatum. The sequence goes on along the minus strand of JANVCL010000003.1, from coordinate 17,362,675 downwards.
TATTTAATAAAAAAGTCAAATCTTGAAATGATCGATAAAGTTGTTTTTTTTCGTAATTAAGAATTCACAAATTCATTTAACAGAAATAATTTCTTTGTAAAAAATGCAACGAAAGATAACATATATATTAGAAGTTAAAAGCTTTTAACTATTTGGCATACCTTTTCTAAGTTTTAAAGTATTAAAATGATGTTAAAAAGATAAAATTCGTTTTATTATACCTAAGCAAAGGTAAATTCTAGTGAAACCTTCTGTATTTTATAATGTATTAGAAAGAATATTGGCGGTGAACGGGAAAGGATCTGGAAAGCTGAGTTTCATCCATTTAAAAATAAAAGGGAAAGGAAAAATAAAAACAAAAGGAATAACACATATTCCTGAGAATCGTTGCAACTTGCACGAACTGCTGTCGCAGCTGACTTTAAGGACCACCGAGGAAATGTCACACTGCCATCTCTGAATTCCGGAGCTCATCTAGGAAAGTGGCGAGACTAAATATACAATTCCTGGCATGACTTCTTTTAATTCCCTTCCTGGTATTCACTTCATTTAATCCACTTTTATTCTTTGTCATCGGTACATGACCACAAGTGATAAGTCACCAAGAGCCACACACGTGCGGTCAAAAGAATCGAGCGTTTTTCTTCACAATTTCCAACTAATTTATTCCATTTTTAACTCAAAAGTCCAAGACCGTCCATTTATAAAGTTTGGAACCCAGACATTTACACACAAACATACAGTTTTCATTCATTGAGATCCACATAAGCTTTTCCTTCTTCTTTCTATGGTCTCATTCAATTTCCTTTTGAGCTTCACTTGAAGTCAAAAATCTTGCTTTCTTCCTAGGCTTTCCTGAGCTATAAGAACATACATATGTGCCTATTTCTGGCAGTCGAAATGTCTAATATAGATATAGAACAGACTTCTATAAGTTCTTAGGAAATGAGAAAGCCAAAGTTTTTGCTCTTAGCAGCTTCTCCATCATCCTGTTGGGTATGAGTAGCAGCCCCCGCCTTTGCATGAAGACGAAGCTAGGAGTCCTTCGCTATCAAATTATGGGTGAGCTCTAATTAAGTCAGCTTTTGCACTTACTCTTTTATTCCAGTCATATATATATATATATATATAATCAATTCCACCTATTATATCCGCCAGTTTAAACCCCTTATCTTAGGATCGCTATTAACATTTTATAAGCTCATGACAAACTAAAAAAGGCCCTAATAAATTGATAGTATATAAATATAAAAATTTTAAAAGCATGTCTATATTACCAAAATCAAATATTCATATATAACTGACTTAGATCATAAATCTATATACTCAAGAAAATACTAAGGCGAAATGATCATAATATTAGCTAACAACATCTTATAAAATGTTAGCAATGACAAAATCACTTAAAACAACAACAATAACAACAGAACAACAACATCAGAATAACAACATCAAATTTCAAAACAGCAAGCAACGACAAAAATGCACTAATAAGAGCATAGATGATCATTAAAGATAATTTCTCCAATTCTAGATGCAAAATCATCAATAATAATATCAAGATCAATATTATCCAGCATATCCTTCTCGATACATAAATAACCAAAGCATCTAACCTTTCTATGACATTTATGACCTCATATAGGTCTTTAATAACTTTAACTTTGAAAAACTTCTATCAACTAATGTTACAGTCACAGTTACAATTAATAAGATTTGATAAACAATTGAAACATTTGGATCTCAACTACTAACATTAACTCATTTGACAAAATTATTTGCAGCACTTTTAATTAAGAAAAAAAATCATCTAAATCTACATTCGGCACATTATCATAAGAAAAAGAAATCATAACATTAGTGCAACATTCTCTTAGTTCATTATTGTCCAATAATCTCAACTTCTTTGAATCAAATAAGAATAAAAAATACTTCCAAATGTCGTTAATTACTCAATTTTATTCTTCAAAAAAGCAATTCTATATTAAAACCACTGTCATAATCTTTACTCTATCATGGATATTAAGATCAAGAGATTTAGATGCATTCAATAATTCATTAAAAATTCCTAATCCAAATGTGTCATCTAATTGTCCAACTAGATTTTAAAATTCTAAACCTAGTAATTCCTAGTATCCTTTTCTAAGGTTTACTTTTTTTTTATTTCCATATTATAAATGTTATTACTTGACATATTCATACATCATACTACTAGACTCATTTTTTTTTGATGACTTAGGGTGCAATCAAGAATTGAAGAAAATTATTTAACCTCTTTAATGATTCTTATAATAGAACTTCTAATAGTATGAGCCAAAAGAGAAATCAATTCATTTTGAATTTTGTAACCAATATAATGATGATTAATTTCATGATTTTGAATATGCCTAATATGATCTTGCATTATCACATCAAATTCAACAATCATTTGGATCAATCTCAAAAAATTGCCATTACTATCTTGGTAATAGTAAGACATTTCACAACAAAAGCTATTTGTATCAAAACTTGTCTCTAATTTTCTTTCTCCTTTACAATTTCTTACTACAAATCTTTATCAATTATTTAGTTTTTGCTCAATCTTACTCTTAGCTTATTCCAAGTCTTCATGTTAGTCATCACTAATATGCTTCCTATATCCAAATCTATCATTTGCTAATGCATTTTGTTTGCTATTGGATTTGAACAAATTATAACAAAAACAATGTACTTTATCCATATGTTAATAGTAAACCAACCATTTTCTATTGCTAATCTCTCCATTACTTAATTTTCTATAGTAATAACAATATGAAAAATGCTGAGAAGGATTGTCTAAAGGAAACAAAATATTCAATTCCCTTATACGCCCTTTTTCAACTAAAATGTCCCTTGCTTTATTATCAAGATTGTCATAATTTCTATGATCATAAATATTCAATTGAGGAATTGGTTACTCATCCCTTAAATTTTCTATATTGAATGCATTTGGTACATGATCATGCTTAAATTACTAGCATCTTCATGAATATGAATCTCATCACCAAAATTTTCATTAGGTTGTTCAAAATTACTTTTACCTAATTCCTTAGAATTCTTAATAAAAGAGCCTACTCTTTTAGCAAATTTTCCGATAACTCCTTTTTATGATTCTATTAACTATTATGCTAGTTTTTTTCACTTTCAGACAAATATTTTTTAGGCAACATCATATAAAACAAATTTAACACAACTCAACTAGAAAAAGAACAAAAACACATGTATAAAACTTAAAAAAGCAGGCAAACATAACAGAACGACAATAGCTTGACCATGTATCACAAAGATATATCAATGGTATTATATATCTGTGATGGAAGAAAAAAATTAATACTCTATATTAAAAAATAAAAACAAAGAACAAAATTTTATGATAAAATCTATAATACCTGTCATTTATTTTCAATTTTCAGGTAATTCTAAAATATTGAAACTAATAGTTATCTACTTTTCTTTTTGGCAAATAAGTAGTATATATTCATTCACAAAAGATGGAAATTGCAAAAGGAAGTGATAATCATCTCCAACAATTGGAGTATGTACAACTTAGTTACCTAAAACTTATTGACAATACATTTACTGTTTATATTCTCATTAGCTACCTAATATTAGTTGAGATGAGATGTTGATGCAACTTTGTCAAACTAGTCATCCTTAGCTTGAGATAAAACTTCGTCCATGTGTAATTACTATAAAGCTCAAGTTTTCGAAATATCTTAGTGTTTCTCATCATCTATATGAAATGAACAAGCATTACAAAACCAATGTTAAATACCTTCAAATCCTCCTTGCTTTTCCATTTTAGCTCATTGATCCAATACAGACAGTCTCCCAAACTAAGGTTCATATCTTGTAATTCAAATAAACTAAGAAATTTTCTTCACAGCGGACTTATGTGGTAGCACTTGAAGAAGATGTGATTGATTGATTCTTCCTCATTGGTACATAAAGGATAGAACTTATCTGAAATCTAAAATTTTATCGTATCTCTGGTATTTAGCCTGAGCTAAGCTGCTAATCAAAGTATGAAAGAGTGTGACTGACCTGTTCTAGAACTCCATTTCAACTTGAGAAAGTGGAAAGTAATCAATGGACCAAGCAACATTTGTTTACATGACTAAACAGTAAACTTATGAGAGTTATGTAACTCTCATCTAGCTTCATCCTCATGCATTAGATTAGGTGAATAATCTGGAATATAATCAACTCTGATTCCTCTCCCTGCATGAAATGGCTAATACTAGCTGTCATTGCGAACAAATGTGTGCATTTTGGTGTTTACAGGGATTAACTGTGTTAGAGCTGAAAATACTAAGTCTTGCATAACGATCTAAGAAGACGCCAGTTGTCAAACCAAAATGTTGTGCCTTTTCCATCTCTAATGTATTGCTTGATATGAGAATGCATAAAAGATCTAGTACATAATACTTGTTGAAAAGTATAGAACAGTACTTTTTTGAGCTACAAACCAAATGCTTCCTTGTTTAACATGAAACATGTGCACCAATTTCACCAAGAGACTCTCCTTGTTATAACAAATCCTCCATAACTTCTTAGCTAACAATACCTTGTTAATTTTACTAGCTGAGCTGATATCTAATCCACCATATTCTTTACGTAAACAAATGACACTTCATTTAACCTTGGAAGTCTTTTTAACACTAAGATTTTGTCCATGCCATATAAAATCTCGCATACTTTTTTCAATCTTTTCAATACTACTATAGGTATTGCCAATTGTGCCAGCCAATAGATTTGTAGATTATTGAGAATGGATATAGCTAGCTATAACCTACCTCCATAAGATAAAAATTTATTGCTCTAGTTGGTGATTCTTTTATGAACTTTATCCAGTAGAGGTTTGCATTCAACTTCCTTGTGGAGATGGGAATACCTAAATAGTTAAAAGGAAATTGTTTTATTGAAAGCACTGCATCAATGATCACTTAGAGGAGTCCACTAGACTGTGCTTAGAAAGGTTGACAGAACTCTTTTAAGGGTTAAACCTCAGACCTAATGCATCTTAGAATCTTTGGAAGGAGGTTAAGATTACCCCAATTGAATTAGAGTCATTAGCTCATAACATGAGTAGATCATCTGCCAAACAAAACTAAGTGATATTGAGGTCATGAAAATGATAATGATATCTAAAATTGGAGCATTTGTCAATATATATATATGTGTGTGTGTGTGTGTGTGTGTGTGTGTGTCAATCTCTAAAGAATAGGTAGGGAGAAAGAGGACTTCCCTGCCTGATACCTTTAGATGCATCATAAAGATGCGTAGGTTCTTTATTTATTAACGCTGAATAAGAAACTGTTGATATGCAAGAATAGATCCAGCTAATGAACTTGTTAGGATAACCAAAAGCCAATAGTGATTTACTTTTCACAAAAAAGAACAAAGGTTAACAACAATATCCATATTATAGCAACATTAAAACTAGATTTCTTCAGTAATCTATAAATTTAATTTTATACACTTAAAATAATCAAACCCAGAAGTCAAAAAATGCAAATAATAACTTAATAAATGAAAGAGAGAGTAATTGCAATTGAAGAAGGAAATAAGGGATAAAATTATTAACCATGATATTTGTGAAATGAAAGAGAGACAAATTACCCAAGTAAATTTTAATTTGAATTGCAATTATACCTAGAATTGCATTTGGAAAATATCACCCACATTCAAATTGAAAATTTTTAATTTAACCAGATAAATTGCAATTGAAGAAGGAAATGAAAGAGTGATAAATTATACCTAAATTCTAATCCAAGTTTCAATTCAAAAATAGAAAGTTCTACCTGGATTGAAAATTTTATCATACTCATAATCAAATTTCAATTTCTTACCCAGTCTCTAAATTAAAAAAAACTACCAAGAAAATAAAAAATTCAAAGCAAAAATAAAAAAATTGAGTTGAGATTTGAGATAGAAAATGAGATGCATTTCTTACCTAGATAAAAATGATGTTTACAAAGGCAAGGTTGAGGTAAAATTCTTGAATTTAAGGGCAAAAGGCAACAATCTAATTACCAATGGAGTAATTAGGAGCTGATTGACTAGATTTAGAGTGATTGATCTTTAATATGGAAATCAAATTTGATGTTTGACTTTGGAAAAATGGAAATTTTAATTACCATGAATAGAAGTCGCGAATCTTTTAAGATTTCTCTCTCTCTCTCTCCTCTCTTTTTTCTGTCTCTCTTTATTGATATTTAATAAGGGGTGACTAGTGTGGTGATAATTGGTTAGGCCTCCTATAAGCTCGAGCACTGGGTTAGTGCCCTTCTTGTTCTTGCTTAGGTCCAGGCCTGCCTTTTTTAATATAAAGGCCAATATAAGCAGACTTTTGAACTGTATTAATGGTACATAACTTGTAAATGCTTGTAATAAGATAGTTGTTACAATTTACGAGGAGACTAAAGCGAAAAGATTAATTAATTTGATTATAGCATAGCCTATATTAGCTATTAGTTAATATTATCACATGTATATTAAAAAATAAAAGAAATTAAGAGAATTGTTCTCAAATTTCTAAGATAAATTTAACATAACTACTTAAAGAATAAGGAGATAAAAATTAGAAAAAATATTATCATTTATAAAATTGAAACACCTCTTTGTTATACTAAGATTATTATTGTTTATAAAAATGAAACACCAATTTCTAATTTTTAGTAACTAATTCACCTGAAAAAGAATTAAAGCGTCTTTTTTCATCTCTAATATTGCCCCTTTAAGTGACGTTTATAAAGTATATCCAAAATTTGAGCAAAGTTTCAAATGCACTCTTTAAAAGATTTAATAAAATATAATTACTTACATCAATAGTAACATAAAACATTTTAATGACATTTGAGTTTAATATATCTAATTCTCATATGGAAAAATGAATCAAATCTAAATTTAATTGTGATTAAATTTTCTCCATGAATTATAATTGATCTTTTAACATATAAGCATATGAAATGTTTAAATTGAACCCATAAATTTAATATGTTTATTCTTATATGAGGACCATATTGAACCAAGTTTGATAGCTTTTAAATTGTCTCCTGAAATAATATATAGGATTATAGAGATATTTAAAGAATTTAAGAAGTCAAATATATTCATAAATTGCACTAAATGGAACTTTATATTTTAATTTCAGTGTATGGAAGGACATTAGATCTAAATTTATGCTACACTTGATAGACTATTATTATCGATTAAAAAATAGTACTAAAAATGGACATCTAATAATTTAGATCCTCTTAAAATTTTCTAGAAATGAACTTTTATTAATATAAATTTTTATCTAAAATCAATATCAAATTTAACGTCAATGAACTTTGGTTTGATCTAATAAATATATACTTAAATATTACTACCCTATAGCTAATCCTTAGTGATTTCAAATGCACTCTTCTTATTTAAAAAATTGGAGATAAACTTGCCAAATGGGCCCTTATAATGAGGATTTTAGGGCTGCATCACTAAGCTAGGCCTCACAAATCTCAAAGTTACTAGCCGATTCTTCACTTGGTCTAACAATTAATTAGGAAATGAAACTGTAAGGAAAAAAATTGGATGGTCTTGCAAATAGTAGCTAGGGCTCTAGATTCCTCAACATCTAGGCTTATTTTAACTTGCTCTTTACTCAAATCACTCCCCTATAGAGATTAACTTAATTAATAACACTTATAAGAGAAATGCTCCTTTTCAATTTAACTATTTGATAAACATAAAATTTTTTGAAGAAGAAGTAAGGAGGGAAATCAATATTGAAGTTAATGGTCATACAACTTTCAGGTGCATGAGGAGAATAAAGGTTTTTAGGGAAGAGCTCAAGGCTTTCAATAAGGACTTGGCTAGCATTGAAATCTTTAAGAATAAGGCATTTCCTTATCTCATGAAGTACTCTATCATAATCCAAGAGATGATTTTCTAAAAATGGAGACAGAAGCTTTATAAAACTATTCCAAGGTGCTAAACATACACGTTTCTCTTACCAAGCAAAAGTCTAGGAATTTATGGTTAAGGGAGATAGAAACTACAAGTTCTATTGTAACTCCCTTTTAGTATGAAAGAAGTCCAACATAATAGTAATGCTCAAGAACACCAGTAGATAATAAATTACTAAAACTTAGGAGTTAAAGGAGTTAGTTGAGGAATACTTCAAAGGATTATTAGGTGCAATTAACTAAGTTAAGTTCTCTCTGCATACCTTAAAGAAATTATTTTTCCAAGCCAATCATTAACACTTAGGTACTAAAACTAATTGAGGCCATCGCCAGTTTGGAAATAAAAATACTTACTTTAGTTTAAACCCCCGTAAAGCCCTAAGGGCCAATGACTTGTATGCTTTATTTTCTCTGTAAAACTTAAAGCATGTAGGAAAAGAATTATAAACACAATCTTGGAATTTTAGAAAAAAGGAAATTGTTGCAAAAGGTAAACAAGACACATATGCTTGATCCTCAAAGTCCCTAATGCATTAACCTTAAGTAATTTCAAACTAGTTTCATATTGCAATATGATATATAATCTCAAAGATCATAGCTATAAGGCTGAAGCTAACATTGAAGGAGATTATTAACCCTTAATAGATTGAATTTGTTATAGGCAAAAAAATAGGATAAAACATCCGAATAGTATAAGAATAATTCAAGAAATAGTATAAAGAAAATGGTATTAGAAGTTATGCAATGAAGATTGACCCTCATAAGGCTTTAAAATTACAAATTAGGGATTAATTCTTAATACATTTAAAGTATGGGGGTTTTCCTTATTAATTCATCATATAGATTAACCAGTGCATTTCCAAGCTGTCATATATTATTCTTATCAAAGTGTAGCCTACTAAACCCTTCAAAAGAGCTAAAGGGTTTAGATAAAGGGACTCCTTATCATTTTACCTCTCCACCATATGCATTGAAACATTGATTATACTTATTACTAGTAATGATATTAAAGAACAATAAAAAGGCTTACAAATAGCCTAATGGGAAAAATACTAAACATTAGTAAGAAGATTGGAGAATCTTCCTTCTAGAATAAAAAATAGAAGTAACAAGAGGCTAGCAACTAAAAATTCCTAAGAATTGACTGATTTATATCTTAAGTGAAAGGTCTACTTAATATATTTTAGGATCAGAACTGTTGTCTCCTTCTCAATAGCAAACATGTCTTTAAATCTCCTATTGGTCCTTTCATTCCATATTTTATGGATAGAGGACCCAAAACTAATGAAAAAGATCTCCAAGGTATTATAATAATTCCTCAGATGATCCACTAACCATTAAATGGTCTATGAGAGTGAATTACCTATGAGGTCCCAATAACAATATCTTTTGATCTCTTTCTAAAAAGAAGAAGCATAATGACACTAAAAAAATATGCATAATGACACTAAAAAAAATCCCTAGTTTCACCACAATCCCTGCATAAGAAACAATATCTATCCATAGCCAGTAAATGCAACCTATCCATTGTAGTTAGTTAGTTTTTCATTATTAGCCACATTAGTAAGCCTAATACACCTTAGTACTAAGTGGTTGCAACATATTCCTTATTTGCTCATTGGAGATATTATAAATGTTTCCCTGTCCAAAAGAAACAGTCAAAATTATAAATATCTGGTAGATAGATTTCAACAAATCTTAAAGACGAGCCAAATTATTGTTCTGTATCAATTTAGAGACTTTATCGTCGAAAGAACCAAGAGATCTAGCTATTGAGGGTCTAATTATGTGGATTATCTGACCATGGCCTGTCCAATTATCGTACTAAATATAAGTTTTCTCACCATTCCTTACTTTACAGAAGATATCGACCTTAATATGATCTTTAGGCTACAAGGGTTGTGCCAAAAACCAAGAGTGTGAGTGACTCCTTTGCACCATCCATATGCTTCTGCCATTCAAGAAGCAAATATGCAATCAATTCATCCAAAGTTAGGTTTTATCCTCTATAATCTGCTATAATCTCTTTATAATCAATGTTGTATTTATAGCCTTAATATTATTAACTTCAAGCTTACCTTGTTCCTTAGGAGAATAAATATACCAATCACTTAACTTTTACAAGCCCCTCAACTCCATCGTGGTTACTCCATAGAAAGTTTCTAAACAATCTTTCCAACAATTTAATAAGCTTTTTAGTAAGAAAAATGTGGGAAATCCAATAAATGTGTAAAGAAGAGAGTATTGATTTGATTAATTAAAGTTTTCCAACATAAGAAAGAGATTTATTAACCCAAGAGGAAAGTCTTTTTTGAACCTTTTCAATCAAGGGAAAGCATTTTGAAAAACTCAAATCTTATAGTGGATATAAGCAGACTAATATACATTAAAGGAGGAAGCTTCCATACTTGAGGTTGCTTTAGAGATCAAGTAATGGTTCTTGTTAAGATTTCTAGACCTAAAAGTCTTTTAAAAAACTCAAGAGAATCTATAAGAATATAGATTGAGGTTGGATGAGCTTTACAAATCAAGAGTAGACTGTCAACAAAACATAGATTAGTCAAGGAGACATTTCTGCATTTGGAATAAAATCTAAAATTAGGATTCATATTAGTATTGTGATTGATAAGAAGAGATAATGCTTCTATAAACAAAATGAAAAGATATGGAGACAAAGGGTCTGCTTATATTATTCGTCGTTCTCCTTTAAAAAGCTTAGAAGGGATACCATTCACCAAAACACAATATGAAGTAGTAGAAAAACATTCTTTAATCTAGGTTATAAATTGACCTAGGAATCCAAACACTTCTAGCAACTGAACAAGAAGTCCCAATTGATGCTATCAAAGGCTTTATTAAAATCCACTTTGATAGAACAATTAATAGGAGTGCAGCTTCTTGATTATCTTTTAAGGAGGTCCTACAAAACTAAAATATTGTCCCCAATTTGCCTATCTTCAACGAAAGCTCCGTGGTTGTCATTATTGAGAGTGTTAACAACCTTCTTCATTCTGATAACAATAAGTTTAAAGATGATCTTATAGAGAAAATTAGTGTAAGAGATGGGTCTATAATCACTGAATGAATTAGGATTAGAAAGATTGGGAATTAAGTAGATGAATGTTTTATTAATATCCTTCAAGAGCTTATAAGATTTGAATAATTCATAAGTTGCTTCTAGAATTGTTTCACCAATAACATCCCACGATTTTTGATAGAAAAGCCATTTAAGCCATCAGGCCCTTAGGGTTTGAACCTATATAATATGAAGATAGTATTAATAATTTCCTTATCTTCAATTAGAACAATCAAGTAGGAAGCAATATGTTTTGAAATTTTCTTGGAGATGTAACTGCTTAATGGAGGCATGAATAAGAAGGGTTAATAGTACCCATCAACTTGGAAAAGAAATTAGAAGCTTTAGTTAGCACTGAGTTTTGATATTTCAAACAGTACCATCATTAGAAACAATAGAGCATATTTTGTTAGAATCCCGAACAATGCATTAATTCATTCTATAAACTCTTTTGATAGATTTAACTTGAATCCCAGAGATTTATGTAGTTCTATTTCAAGGATTTCATGCAACTCTTAAAATTCATGCTTTGATATATTCATACATATGATTTCTCAATGCATGTATATGAAATCTAAAATTGAACCAAAATGATAGCATATTTTAATTCAAAATAATGATTAACCATAAATAATTCATAAGAAAATTTTGGCCTTTTATTAGATCAATAAATTAATCCAACAAAAAGTTTTAAGGTCCATCCCATATAGATCTAAATACTAATTAGATTATATTCAAACAAAGAAAATCAATAATAAATAAGAAAGAACACAAAACAAACGAGTTCATTCTTATGGATCTTGAATAATGATATTCTTGATAGAACTTATTTCTTTGCTCTAAGATTGCTATTTTCTTATTTCAAAATAGTTTTATTCAGATCTTTAATTATGTATCTTTTTTCTCTAGCTCTCTCTCTCTCCTCTTACGTATAAAAACCTAAATTTTTTGTAAAAATTATCACCAATATAGTTCTAATATGGGTTTATGTTGCTCTCATGTTAACTCAGTGACTTAATAATGTGCACATTTGAGGGGTTCATCTTAAGAAAACAAATCTTGAAGTTATAAACATATGCCTATGTTTAATTTATGTCTTCATGTGCAATGATCAACGAGTTAGAATGTGCCAATAGAGAACACGAGGAGGAAAATGACCTGTGTTTGACTTATGTTATTAAGCATAAATAATTTTTTGGTGTCGTGTTTTGAGATTTTAGTATAAAATCACACAAAAATTACTCCATATTGACTCAAATCTTCCCTGAATCATTCCTTCTTTATTGAGGGACTAGAACATAGTATAAAAACAAAACATGTCATAAAGCTTGAAGAAGAAAAGAATCAAACTTTTCCAAAGAATTACTATAGCTTTTCTAAGTAGCAAATCCTATAAAAAACATAAAATACAAGCATAATGCTCTCAAAATCATGCTAGAAATATATTCTAAGTAGCACTTATCAAAAACATTCATGTGGAATATGGATAAATTAAGTGTAGCAGTGGAACTTACACAAGCATTGTATCGTGATTAGTATATAAGAAAACATAACAACAATGATTATAAGGTTTAGAATTATTTTTCCAAGAAAACTGAATAAGTTGATTACTAGGACAACTAATAGCAACCTTAAGTTGACCCTTACACCAACAATGACAATCCAAAATAGGGAGATGAAACAAACTTCTTACGAAGTAGTTAGGCAACTTAAAGGCCACTTCCATTTGGATGTTATCAGCAGTAGCAACATAAGGATAAATTGAGCCTAAAATAATTAATGATGAAATTTATATCCATATTTGAGGATTGATTCCAAGATTTTGAGGTGCAATATATAATCTTAAAAACCAAATTAGTTAATTAGCCAAATTGGTAACCAAAAAACCTTTAAATTTATTACTAAGTAACGTGATGCTTAATCATACAGATAGTTTGACAGTACCTGATTCAAGGAGTGATAATGTAACACCCCACTCTCGCAAGACCCGGACCCGACATCGATGGTGATATCCGAGTCCGTGCCCCGTAAGGGTGGCATGCTACTGCGCTCAATTAGTCGAAAACCTTTTTATCAATATCCTTTTTATTTTTTTAAAAGAGGGGAAACCAGTAAACAATTTGGGCCCACTATATTTATAATGAATCTACATTACAGCATAACTTTATTGACATACACATGGTTTGAAACCACAAACATAATGTACGGAGATTCATAACCAAATTGGGCCCAATTTTGTTTCATAAACATTTTCAGTCACACATAACAACTAGTACATAACTCATCAGAAATTCACTAATCACTTAGGGCCCATTACAAATACAAAACATTATAGTCATAATGACTTTAACTCTATTTGTATACACATGGTACAAACCTCTCGGAATCCTTTATTGATAAAAAAATCACAAAATACAAATTTGTACAAATCATAAAATACATAATGTAGACGGAAACTGATCCCGACCTCTATCTTTCACTTGCATGCCGTAGGCATACTCCCGTTTGTCTAATAGGGTACTCTTCAAGCCTGAAAAAAATAATTACAAATTTTGGGTGAGTTTTGCGAACTCAGTGAGTGACCATCATTGATGGCTCACCCAATCACATAACACATAATTCACATTCATTCACATTCACATTCAATTTCACGCTTTGCATTCAATACACTCAAATCATTTATATTATGTATATGCAGTGCATATGAGACTCACTTTCCATTTATTAATTTGTTGTGACCAAGTGCCTAACTGTCCCGTATCTATTGAATATCGGGCTCATTGATAACTGTCCCATATAAGGCTCATTAAACGTT
>JANVCL010000003.1:17304619-17326522 GCA_026546855.1 Erythroxylum incrassatum | reverse complement strand
CTGTCTCTTTACTTTTCTGCAATCTTACTACATCTGCAAAATTGACAAAGTTTATCAGTTTTGGTTATTAAAGATAACAGGAAATCAGTAGAAAACCCAACAGAAAGTGGTATCAGAGCATCAAGACCTCCTGGGACAATTCTTGGACACTTCAAGTAGTAAAGAAGCATCAAGAATCATTCAAGATCAGTCAGAAAAGAAGCATCAACAATCAGTCAAGATCAATCAGTAAGAAAGCATCAAGATACATTCAGATTAGTCAGTGAGCACATTCTTTAAGTTTCTTTACATTACAGAAATCATGGTAGGTAAAGAAATGGATGTTTTTCTGGTAAAGAAGACTTTACCATCTAGAAACTCCAGATGCAAGCACTTCTTGAATCTTATGATTGCTATGGTGCAATAGATGATGAATACGACCTTGAAACTGACCCTATAAAGAAGTTGAAAATGCAAAGACTTGCACATTGCAAGTTAATGCTTCACTTATCACCAACAGTGATAAGGAAAGTGCATAATTGTAACACTGCATAGAAGCTTTGGGTCAAACTTGATGAATTGTTTGCTAAGAAGTGTCTTCCTAACAAGTTGACACTTCTCCACAACCTTGCAAACTACAAAATGAACACTTCAGTATCCTTAGATGATAACTTAGACTATTTCTTCAAGCTAGTGCAAGATTTAGAAGCTACAGATGAGAAAATAAGTGAGGAACATCAAGCTGTAGTAATCCTAAAGTCATTACCTTCTGAATTTAATGCATTCAAAAAGGTAATTAAGCAAGCTAGTGGAGAAGCACTTACTGTAAAGAGGGTTCTAGATTCTCTTATGGAAGAAATAGTTGAAGTCAATCCATTTAAGAAAGAGGCTGAAGTATTGTTTGTAGAGAATAACTATGAGAATAAAGCTCATAAGAAAAACAGCAAGAAGGGAAAGTGGCAGAAGGGAAGTGATAAAGAAAAACAGTCTGAAGAAGGTGAAAATGAAAAGAAGAAAAAGGGTAAAGGGAAGAAATGCCTCTACTGTGATAAAGTGGGACACTTTGCAAGGGATTGTAGGAAAAAGAAGAGGGATAAGGCAGCTGAAAGTGGAATTTCAGGTAATGTAGAAAAACCTGAAGATTCCAGTGAAGATGAAATACTAGCTGTGAGTGAGGTATGTGAGGACCTAAGTAGAGAATGGATTTTTGATTCAGGGTGTACTATGCATGTCACTCCTCATAGGGACTGGTTCACAACATTTGAACCAGTCACTGCCAAGGTGAAAATGGCAGATTCTGGGCAGCAAAGGATAGAGGGCATAGGAAGGGTTTCCATCAACATGTTTGATGGAAAAAGAAGGATCCTAAGCAATGTCAGACTTGTGCCTGGAATAAGGAGAAATCTGATCTCGGAAAGCTTGCTTGATAAGCAAGGCTTTCAGATCAGATCCAAAGATGGACTTAGAGAAATCCTAAGGGATGGGAAAGTCATCATTAGAGGAGTGAAGAGGGGTGGCCTATACTATGTAATAGGCACAACTGAAATTAATCAAATTTCAGAAATTAGAAACCCTGAACCAACAGAAAGTCCAAGGTTGGTTCATGCAGGCAAAAAGGGCCTGCACCATCTCTCTAGGCAAGGTTTAATACCTGAAGAGAACTCTGATCTCCAAAGTGATATTCAGGAGAATTCAGTAGAATTAAACCAATCAGCCCACTTTTGTGTACCACCAGAATCTGAAGAAGATAGTGGTTCACAATCAGAAACTGTGAAGCCTCCAGAAGGCATAGCACAGTATGAAGAAAGGAGGGAAGAGGCTGAAGTTGAGGGTGAAGGAGAAGACTTAAACCCACCTTCTGATGATATTCAAGAGAATCTACATGCCTACCAACTCACAAGGGATTGGCAACCAAGAATCAACATACCTAACAGAAGGTACACTGATTTAGATATGGTTGAATTTGCATATTTCATGGCTGAAAAGGTAGAAATCAAGGCTCCTGAAACTTATGATGAAGCCATGAGAAGCAAGGATGCTAAAAATGGAAAGAAGCCTGTGAGAAGGAATATTCTTCATTAATAAAGAATAACACTTGGACTTTAGTACCTAGACAATGGAACAAGAAGTTCCATGAGATTGCTGCTAGTATGAACTTCATCAGAAGTTCATATGATTACTGCTTATATTGCAAGGATTTAGAGTTGACTGAAGCAGTGTTTATGTTAGTCTACGTAGATGATCTTATCATCAAAGGGAAGGACTTGAATAAAATTCAAGAGGTAAAGGCTAAATTATGCTCACGCTTTGAAATGAAGGACCTAAGAGAAGCACAGAAGCTTCTAGAAATGTAGATTATTAGAAATAGGAGGGAAAGAAAGCTATGGCTAGTCCAAAGAAACTACATCCGAAAGATCCTAGCCCAATTTAATATGTAACAAGCTAAACCTACTTTATTTCAAAACAGAAGAAGAAAAGAAAGCCATGACTCACTATCCGTATGATGTAGGTGTTGAAAGCTTGATGTGCCTTATGCTGTACAGAAGGCCTGATTTAGTCTATGCTATAAGTATACTGAGCAAGTTCATAGCCAATCCAGGTCTAGAAATCCATCTCCACCCGAGAAACTATCTGCGGCTCTAACCAGCCGCCGAATTACTTCCCAATGAAACGATACCAAACAGCGGTGACGGGTAGCGGAGTATTGGAGTTCGAACTACTTGTGGACACGAAATTAGATTACTTCTTGTGGTTTCATTTTGCGGAGATTGATTCGAGCGTGAATAAAAAATGGGCAGAGGATCTTGATGTGGTGGTTAACGAGAAGAACGCGAGTAGAGCTCATATACATGCGAAAGTTGGAAGCCTGCGGCTTATAGTATTAGTTATACGGCTCATAATTTGAGTAATAGGGTGTTGAGCGCGAAGCTTGTGTGTCGATTAGTGGAATTGGGAATTATGCTTTGGTTCCTAATGATATTTGCACTGCGCCTGAGCAATGTAATTGATGATTATGGAATGCGCATATGGTCATTGGTTTGTTGAATTTCGGAATGTGTAAGGAGTTTTAGAAAGGTTTGGTTGGTGGATTGTGGGTTTCGTTTCGAGTTTTTTGGGACGGGAATTTTGACACCAATATCTGTCAATGGTTTTTAGCTACTAGGATTGAAAGGTGCATTCTTATATCGCTATCCTGAATTGCTTGGATTCGATTTAATGTTTAGAATCTTTGTTGATGAGAATACTTTGTAAAATGTTCTGTTGTTGTTGTTATAGTTGTTGGCATGAGAGCATTGAAAGAGCCGTTGCGTGTTCCTGGTGATCCTTGGGCACCTCCTAACTGGGATGCTTGGGAAGGAGTTGTATGCCATCCCAGTAAAGAAGTAACGTCCCTCGTCATATCTCAGATGTATGTGATGCAACCTTTATGTTCAGTGCTGACATAAAATATACGATCAAGAATGGACGACCTTCTTGTTTATTGTATTTTTCGCTGCCCTATATATTGAAAAGCATTAAACTAGAACTATGGGTTAGACTCCTTGCTTGCCACGAGTCTTCTCTCTCTCTATCTCTCACCCACACTCGCAACTGAATCCATGTTAATGATTGTTTCATTGTTATTCAGAGATCTCTGAAGCCAAGGTTTGAAAGGGTTTAGACGCCACCACATTAGTCTTCTGACCGACTTGGTAAGCCTGTAAGTATCAGTTGATTCACTGTCTTACGCATTGCAGACTCTGTAAGCAAATACCAGTCATGATATGGATCCTTTCTCACCGTCCTACTGTACTCTCTGGCTAATTGATTTGGGCATTTTCTTTTTTATTCTTCGGCTGAAACCCTAGTGCTTTTGTTAGTGCAGTGTTTTCAAGTGCCCCTTCAATACCAAATGTAGGGTATGTTTAGAACACACACACACATATATATACATCGACTTGAGTGTTAGTACTGTCAAATAACTAATCTAAAGTGATGACGGTTGATTGATATAATGTCAAGTATCCTATTTATGCTGATTAATATCAAATAGCTAATGGTAAAGTGGTGACAGTTCATTGATATAATCTCCAGTTTGCTGTAGTACAATCTGAGTCGTTTTGTGCCCTTTCATCCATTCTATGGTTCGTCTGATGCACATGTTTTAGCTTTTAGCCTATCTCAAGGAGTCTATCCTAACATCAATGGGTCTGCTAAAACTTTCTACATTTGAATAACTCTGCTAGGGTTCTGGAACTATATTATGTAGTATCTCACACTTTTCTGCTTTGACACTTAAACAATTCAAGCTTTCTTTTTCGCTTAAATATGCAGGAATTTGAGTTCAAATTTTTTGGAAGGAGCCCTACCATTTGAACCGGATCATAAGTCTCTTGTATAGTTGTAAGTAGTACAGAATGTGTTACCATGTCACTTGCTGTTGTGATTGCAGTTTCTATTTTGTGTCACAAGTCTTAAATTACAACTTTCATTTTACTCTCCCTTAGAAGTTTAATCATCTTTTGAAATATAAAAATGAAAGTAGTTGGAGGTGAATCCCTAGTAGAATGGACATGTGCATGAGAGGCACTCAATGAAGTCAATCCAAGATTTAATCAAAATGAGTCTTTAACTGCAAATGAGGAAGGTTGTTTGGGCTGCTCCTTGATCACTCAATTTGGGAATATGTTCCAAGTTGAAGCTACTTGGACTTGAAGCACTATGCATGGTGTCACTTGAGCTGAAAGGATTTGATGCATTATCTCACGATTGTCCTACCCTAATTGACTGTACTTGATTAGTCTTATACTTTCTTGATGAGCCTACAACCAGTACTGGGCTCTTGTTTGCAATTAAAGCTAATTTAAACCTCAGTATGCATGTATGTTATGTGCTTATTGTGGATAAGACTTGTATCATTGTTGCTTCTGTTTCTTCCATTCAAGTTCTGCTAGAGCCTGCCTCTTCTATTTATGTTCATTACTTTATTAATAGGTTATGTGAGTATGTTGAAAATAGCCTCTCTAATAGTTAGAGGTAAGGTTGTGTACTTTTGAACCTCTCCAGATTATGCATCTCAGCAAGACTTCTGCTGGGATGTTGTTGTTGTTGTTGTAGTCTTTAACAGCAAAGTTCTGATATTCTCTGGTATTAAATCTTCTGAAAAAATTGGTTTTTGTTGCAAGCTTCTTCACCAAGGTTTTTCACTTTGAGTTCTGATGTCTATTGTCATTCAATATGGTCTTCATTCCTGGTTTTGCACCCATCATAAATATTTGATTAGTCTGCATGGCTGGTTAACTTGTTTCATCTAGCAAACTTTAACGTTTACCCGCTTCAAGCACTTTATTATGCAACTCTTATCTGATTTGTATAATTTGTCTTTTTTTCTTCTTATTAGAAGTTCAGATGTAATGTCCTGAACATCTAGTGTTTTCGTTTTAAGATTATTAGTGATGATTCTGACATCTCAGAGTTTTTCATATACCATTTTTAATTCACATTTCATATTGTCAGGCAATCAATATTCAGGCTTTATACCGGAAAGCCTAACTTATTCAAGTCTGCAGCTTGTGTAAGCAGTTTGCTTCTATCACCCACTGAATAAACTAATTACTGATGGATAGCACAGATCATTTTTATAACATCCAGTATTTATATACTAAAACGTCCTTTGTATGCAAGAACTCTTAAATCATCAGAGACAAGTATCGTTATCACATAATGGTATGTGAATTCAAGTTAACTCTTACTGCTGTTATTGACAATGTTCCTTCACCTTCATACTGATGCTTATGGCGTTACTTTGTTACAAAGTACCTGCATAACACTTGAGCAATAATCTGGCAGAGTTTCTGTTATATACAATGTCCGTACAGAATTGAATATTATGAAGAAACTGTTCATCGATGAATCTTTTATTTAACATGCAAAGTAGTTGACTGATGTTGTCCTATTAATGCCATAAAATAGAAGCCTCGGAAATTTCTGAAGATTCATTTCCTTGAACATTTTGTGATTATCTAGTTCACTATTGCATTATCTATAACTCGTATAGTGGAGTTTCTATTCTGTTTTTGCATAAAGTAGACATTTTGGTTAAAACGAAGCTAGAAAGAGTCATTACCATCCATTCAGTGGTCTTGTTGCCCATCCAATAGTGTTATGCTGGAAGACTCTTTTCACCCTATTAAGTGGTTTGTTTATCCTTTAGTCTTCTTTGCGTCTTCTCTTCTTAGAAATTGCATGGCATTGTTTACCCTTGGTCTGATTTTTGATCAGCAATTTAATGGGAAAAGTATCAACTAGGGCATGGCTAAAATTAGCATAAGCATTACAAATACGATTGGTGAATTTGTCTCATATTGAATACCTTTCTCTATTTGCAGGCTATTGAATGATAACTTACTTGAGGAGCAAGTACCTGATGAACGTTATTCAGTTGGTGTACATGGTGGAGCTATTGGGTATGTCACTTCTAGCTAAAAAAGCTCGTGGCACTAAGCTACTGTGTTAAATGTTGTCAAGTCAGTCAATTATTGCAGGCTTTCAATTATTTATTTTCTCTCACAATAATTTTATTACGCTCTTTCAGAAACATGTTAGTTTGTTATTTCATCACCTAATCAATTACTGTAATCCTTGTACAGTCTCTCCAGAAACAAAGGATTGTCTGGTGTATCTTAGTCCTCTCAATTCTCACTATTTTGGGGAAGTAGCCATTTATCTGAAGGTGGGAAAGTGGCTATTGCCTTATCATGTTTTGTAATTCTGTGTATGGTGGTGGCATACATTGGTGACATCAGCAAGGGAAGATATGATTACGACTATGCTCCACCTCACAATTTAATGTGTAAGTATGACTTTGAAGAAATGCAAGTGTGTATTTGCTATTCTGGTGTTACAATTTTTATACATCATAATCATTTCCATGCCATTTATTATTTTGTATTGTCTAATTGACATTAGGAAAGCGTCAACAAGCAGCCAGCAAGTGTTTACTTTTAGAGTCGAGATAAAACTCTGGTTGAGGACCTTTTTAGTTTGCTATCACCACTTACCCAATTTTACTATGAAATTCGCCTGGAAATATGAGTAAAGAGATAGATGAGAATTTGGAATTTATATTACAGAAGAACATGCAATCTGGAACCTGAACCTGATTTGGTGCTTCAGAACTTGGAAATGGATTAAGACAAGCTAAGGATGCTCAGCAGGATTAGTACTACTATACACACTTAATTCATGCATGTTGGAAAATCTTAGTTATGGGTGCTCAATACTTGCAAATTTGCAATCTGCTCATATCTGCTATTAGGTGGCATACCATTTATCATGTGACTTGTTCTGACTAATGTTTTTAGAGTTAAATCATGGTTCTGAGTTGCGATAACATTGCATGGGAGTCGGAATATACACGATCTTGAAATCTCATGTGTTCTACCAAATTTCAGTAGTACAGGAAGAAAAGTTCCATCCTACGTAGGTTCTGTCCTCACATTGGTGACTACTTATCCACTTTAGCATGGAAATCTCACTATCTTGTGACATCTTTAAAAAGAATGTTTTTTCTTTTCATGTGATTGTGTTTGAAACTAACAAGAAATTAAAATTCGTTAACTATTTCAGTATGTGTAGAGTTCTTAATGCTGTATCACCTCTGACAAAGCCTTTCTTCAAAAGCTTTTAAGTTATTCTTATGTGCCTACTGTTAAGAAGTGATGATTCAAAGGTAATCACATTTTCATCTTTATCATATCATGAAAGAGAAAGCTAAACTGAGAGAGGCGGTGGAGCTCCTGAATGTTCACAACTTTATGTTCCTTAAACTTGTGTTCTTGTCTATATAAATATCAAGTTTTTAAACCTTGTTTTCTTGTCTTTATAATTATCAAGTTTTCTTGAAAACGCGTGATTTGATTCTATTTGTTTGTAATTTTCAGCAATGGCTGCAAAGAGAAACAGATACCAGAGGCAGAAGTCCTTGATGCTTTTTGAAAGGGAGAGTCAACACGCCAAAGGATTGCCATCCCACTATGGTCCCCATTGACAGTCATCTCGAAAATTGTAGAATTCATCTTCATCCTCTTCAGCACAATTAACAGAGAGAGAAACAGACCATATACAAGGGACCCTGAATGTGACAATACCAAACAGGTTGGGTCGAGAAAAGTACACACTGTCTATACAATGCAATGAATCTCATCATATCTTGGGTCGAGAAAAGTACACACTGTCTATACAATGCAATGAATCTCGTCATATCATTCTTACTAGCAAACGGACAGGATAAGCTTCACCATTGTGTCATATTCATACCCTTTTTCCCAGCAAAATTTCAGGAATTTGTTTCGCTGAATCCATCTTCATTTTTCTGAAGAAAAAGGGCATTACCCGATTTATTGCTTACTATTTTCCCAACAATGTTGGATGGCGCACTTGTGTTTTTGACGTTGTGCTCTGTAAAGAAAATTATTTTGCGGTGTTTGCTTCCACAGATTTGCCCCATTGACGTTGACATCAATCTTGTACTTGAAGTTATTAAATTATGTCCTGGTAGCGTTTAATCGCCTTGCATCTCTGTGGATGTAGTGAAGGAAAAAGAATTTTGGAGTTCAAAAGGTATAATTCAGCTTTATGATAACAGAGTAACTTTACAAAAGTTCCCATAATTTCAAGGGCACTGACTGATCCATGGCTAATACATTGAATTTTCCTCCTGTAGGGACCTTGGGCATGTAATGCACCGGCGTGGTTTGTACTTCCTTTCATGAGGATTAAGACTGAAATTGACCAAGTGATCCAACGAATCATCGTCTGGGTCTCCATCGAGAAACCATGAGATTTGTCGTTGTAGACTTTTCTTAATTGTATTCCTTTGGTTACAAGCGTGCTTAAAAGCCTGCGACTAATCAAACTGTCGCGTTACATTGAACTTATGATATCAGGCTCGGACGTTTTGAAGGGGTAAGGTAAAGCTTAAAGTTAACACGGCTTCTCAAACAGGTTATTATATTGGGGTCTGTTTATATTCTCTTTGGCGTAAGCGCAATTCTCGCCGCTTTCAGAGTACCTCTTCTACGAAGGAGAGTTTGATCTGCTTAATTATGTCTGATGTTCGGCGTTAGTTTTAATTAAAAAAGTTCCTTGTAGCCCTAATGTTTGTCATGCCTTATGGTTATAGCTGCTAGGGGGGGTTCTATTTATGTTCCTGTTGTTGTGATTGTTGATTTCTTTATTGCTGGTAATCTTTTTGTGTCGTATATAATGGGTTTTTCTCTTTGATCACCTTGTAATTTTTTTCTCTTTTTATACTAATTTCTTTTTTCAAAAAACAAAAGTCGAATGTCCTAAAAAACATTGACTACACACGAAATTTGTGTCCGAGGTGTGAGAAACCTTATATGCAATAGCAGAGGAAACGGACAACCATCTTCATTTTTCAGATTTGGTGAAACAATAATCCATCAATTGGCAAGCCTTTCAATGGAACAAGATAGTATTAGAGAACCGAGATGTTAAAAAAAAAATTGAAAAAAACTTTGGATAGGTTCTTGAACTTGTTCAAAATTTTCAAATGAATCCTTCGTCTTTTTCTTTCTTTATTTTTAATTAGCTAACCAACAAATCATTGCTAATTCTTTGCTCCAAAAGAAATACTCAATAATTCTAGCATAGTTGTAGAAATAAATTCTATGATGCCGAAAGAAATACTCAATAATTATAGCATAGTACATGTCTTTAATTATTTAGTATGTAAAATAAATATTATAATTGGTAGAATTACTTGAAATGACGATATTTTTGTTCTCTTGCTATAATCATTTTCTTAATTATCTCTACCAAAAAAATTTAATCGATTTTTAAATATTCTTCATTAATTTCCTTATTAGAAGGACTTGTACGGTATGCCAAATCAATTTAAAGATGATTTGGTCATTTCGACGTCACATCAAATAATTCTCTATTTTCTTTATTACCTATTTAGATGTTACATCAAATAATTCTCTCTTTGTTTTAATGATAAGTTAACGAGGCCAAAATTACGTCTACATAATCACGTTAGATTCTACTCAAGTGAGGCCTCAAATTAAGTCTTCCTACGCTTTATAATTCAATTTTTAGGGACAAAAGAAAGTAGTATTCTATTACAAATTTGGTGAATGCGAGTTTCTTCTATTTATTTCTAATCCCTGTTCATGTATTGTGTTGCTAATGCTATTGTCAAGGTCTCAAGACATATCCAATCTTAGGAAAAGATTTACAACATGTAAACCTATTCAATCTTAGAGAAAAATACAAAAAATTTCATTTTTTTATTTTCCTACTTGTTCATGTCGGCTTCTCCAAGGAAAAAAATATTAACGAAAAAAAATAAAGCTTCTAAACAAAAGATAACCATGATATGGTTCGCTTTTATGTTGCTTTTAAGTTGAATATTAATCTTTTGATTTTGACAAAACAAAAATCAAACAAAGTAAAGAATATGATAGACTAAAAAAAGGAGTTAGAAGAAGAAGTTAGTAGTAATATTAGTTGTTTTATTTGAGTCCTTCTACTTTATAATTTTTCTAATAAAGACCTGCAAATTGGTATTGATTGTATTTTATACTAGATGTAAGATGTGTAAGTTTCAAAAGTAGCTATAGTATAATGAACACAGATTGTATGATGTCAACGTAATAGAATAAAAATGTTATTTAAAATGTTGTTAAGCCCTGTGTTTTAAAATTCAACTCCATTTTCATCAATCAACAATCATTTTTTTGAAAAATTAAAGGAATACATTAAAAGACAATAAAGAATATTACAAGTAGTACCTTGGGAAGATCTCAACCAGTAGTAAAGAGATTGGACACTAGTAAGGAGATTGGACTAATCTCCCTATTAAATTATTAAAAAATACAAGCAACAAGAGGCTAACAACTAATCTTCCAAGGAGTCAATTGTCTTAGTTCTTAAGAAAAGCAAATTTGTTTTTGAATCTCCTATTATTCCTTTCATTCCATATCCCACAAATACAAGTCCCTAAAGCAATGAAATAAATCTCCAAGGTGTCATTTTGATTCCTAAATTGATCCACCAGCCATTGGATGGCTTATGAGAATGAACTCCATATGGGGTACCATTGACAATATCTTTTGATCTCTTTTCAAACACCAGAAGCAAAGTGACTCAAAAAAAAAACAAGTGGTCCTTGGATTCATCACAATCCCTGCATAAGGAACAACTCTTATCCACTGCTAGAAAATGCAACATGTCCATTGTGCTTAGTCTATTTTTCATTATCAACCATATTAGAAATGAGTTTCTAGGAATCAAAAACTTATTCCAAACATTATTGTACCAATATATCTTGGAACCTAACGGTTGCATCAGTCTCCTAGTTTGTTTGCTAGAAATATGAGTAGCTGGCTTTCCTTTCTAAAAGAAACTATCAGAATTATGGAAATCTAGTAAATAGGCACCCCAATTGTTGTTTTGTATCAGCTTAGAGACCTTATCATCCAAAGAACCAAGAGATATGGTTGTTGAGACTCCAATATGTTGGATCAACATACCATAGCTAGTCCAATTATCATACAAAACATAATATTTCTTACCATTCCCCACTTTACAGAAAATATCAACTTTAACTAGGTCTCTAAGTTACAGGAATTGTGCAAAAAAACAAAAGTGTGAGGGACTTTTTTGCATCTTCCAAATGATTCTGCCTTTCAAGAAATAAGTATGCAACAATTTCATTCAAAGTGATGTTTTATTCTCTATAATTCTGCATAATCTTTTCAGAATCAAGGCTGAATTAGTTCCCTTAATATCATTGACTCTCGAGCCAGCTTGCTCCTTAAGAGAACATATATATGTCCACTTGACTTTAGAAAACCCCTCCACTCCGTCATGGCGATTCCATATAAAGTTCTTGAATAATCTTTTCAACAATTTGATAAGCTTTTAGAAAGAAAAATATGGAAACTCCAATAGATGTATATTGAAGAGAGAATTGATTTGATCAATTAAAATATTCCATCATATGAAAGTGATTTATTAACCGAAGAGATGAGGCTTTTCTAAGCCTTTTCAATCAAAGAAAAACATTATGAGAATCTCAATCTTCTAGTGGATATAGGCATGCCTAGATAAAACAAAGGAGGAGGCTTTCTACTAATTCCAGTAATTCTAGAAATGCGAGATTCCATACTCAAGGTTGCTTTAAATACTAAGAAGTGGCTCTTGTTGAAATTCAATTCCAAACTAGAGACTATTTTGAAAAGATGAAGAGAGTCCATTATAATTTGGATTGAAGCTAAATGAGATTTGCGAAACAAGAGTAAATCATCAGCAAAACACAAATTAGTCAAAGAGCTTTTCTACATTTGGAATGAAAATTGAAATTAGGATTTAGGTTGATATTGTGCTTGATAAGAAGAGATAAAGCTTCCATACATAATATAAAGAGGTATGGAGGCATAGGGTTCTCTTGTCTTATTCCTCTGGCCCTTTTGAATAACTTAGAAGGGCTTCCATTCACTAATACATAATAAGAATCAGTAGAGACACACTCCTTAATCCAAAGTATGAATTGTCTAAAGAATCCAAACACTTACAGTAGTGGAACAAGAAATCCCAATTGATACTATCAGAGGTTGTATTAAAATCAACTTTTATAAAACACTTAGCAAGGGTGCAACTTCTTAAGTATCCTTTAAAAGGCTCTTGAACAAGCAGAATATTATCCCTAGTTTGTCTATTTTCAATAAAAGTACCTTGGCTGTCACTATTGAAAGTATTAACAGCCTTCTTCAATCTTATATAAATCAATTTTAAGATGATATTATAGAGGCAATTTATGCAAGAAATAGGTCTGTAATCACTTAAAGAAGTTGGATTAGATAGATTGGGAATCAAACAGATAAATGTTTTATTAATCTCTTTTAAAAGCTTACCAATTTTGAAGAATTCATGATAGCTTTTAGGATCATTTTACCAACTACATCCCAGGACTTCTGAAAGAAAAAGCCTTTCAAATCATCAAGCCCAAGAGCTTTCAACCCATTTGACATGAAGATAGTATCAATAATTTTCTCGTCTTCAATTGGTGCAATCAGAAAAGAAGCAATCTCTTGTTGAATGTTTTTAGAGATGAAGCTGCTTAATAAAGATAAAGATAATAACAATTGATCATATTTATTTCTATTTTTCCTTGCCAACATAAAATTAAAAAAGAACTTGGTGTATTGATCACCATCTTTGAGCCATACAATCCTAAATCTCTACTTGATAAGAGGAAAATGATTATGCATAGCCTGCAAATAACTATCCAATAGACCTTTTTCCTTACTCAAACGATCTGCATTATCGATATTTAGAACCAACAGATTTTAAACCTCAGGCAACCTTACTTTAGCCACTTCCACTGTAGTTAGTGTATTGGTCTCCATGGATTTACTCAATTGTTTAAACTCCTCCTTAATTGCTTTAAGTTTCTATAAATAATAATATTGTTTAGATCCAAAGATTGATTTCACAACACCTTTTCTACAAGCCACCAAGAAACCATTGTGATTGGCCAAAAAGTTATTAAATTGAATGGATAATACCTTAATAAATAGGAGAGAGACAAACAACCTTATGGGTGTATGGTTAGAGAATAAGGGGTCCATAAACCAAGTTGTACTATTAAGGAACTTAGAAAACCAATAAGGATTTATAAGAGCCCTATCAAGTTTTTTTTCTTATAAACCAATCACTACCTTGGTTGATGCTCTATACATAGAAATGCCTTTCTGATTTTAGATTAGTGACCCTCAGATGATTAACAAAATTCAAGAAGTCCTTTATAAAGTTTTTAAGACAACACTTGTCTTGAGCTTCAACTTTATTCAAGGTGGAGTTAAAGTTGCTACAAATAACCCAAGGCAAGTTAACATTGATTCCCAAAATCCTAAGATTGTTCCATAAATCATTCCTTTGGAATGCAAAATTACTAGGATAAACTACCATAAGCAAGATGATCACTTTCTCCTTTTAAAGGAGATCTTTAGGTGCATCATTTGATCTATAGAAACGTTGTTAAATCATGGATTTCGTGACGATTTTATAAATAGTCGCTAAATCATGGATATGGCGACGATTTATTATATAGATATATTTATATATTTAACCAATTTATGTTATATAAAAATTCTATAAAATAGTATAGAATTTGTATATAATAAATAGAATTTTTGGATACCACGTAAAATTGTCAAATCATATATTTTAAAAGAGATAAATAAATGCTATAAATTTATATAATATTAATTAAATTCATGTTGTTAGTTTTTATAAATTTTTAATGACATTATTATTAGCTAAATTTATTTTTAGACTTACAATTATTGTCAATAATATTAAATTTGATTTTTAAGAATATGATATTAATATTTAATATTGATTTCCATTTTTTACTATATTGCAATTATTATTAATTAAATTTAAATCATTATTATTATATATGGTAATTAATATAACATTATATGAATGTATAGATAATAATTGTAACTAGTATAATAATTTATGAATGTATATGTAATATATAAATCTTCTCATATCTTACTTATGTAATATATTAGTCTACTTAATCATAATTCTCTATTTATTATATAGGAATTTGTTACTATTATATAAAACTTATAAATTATATATAATTTCATCACCAAAAGCTAAATGATAATAGGACACCATTTGGAACTGGTTGGTTACATCATCGTCAAATGGTATATTTCTTTCAAATTATTCAAAAACGACGTCATTTAGTTTAACAAAAAACGACATTGTTTTTACTAGATTATTAACATCGAAATAAAACTCTCTTCGTTTTCGTGTTAGCCATCGTATTTCCTCTTAGTTCATTGTTGAAGAAGCATCGTCTCTTGTGTTATAGTTGTCTCGTGTTGTGGTCACCACCGTCAAAAAAGCATCATGTCCTGTGTTGGTACTATTGTTCTTTTCTGTTTTCAAGAACCCTCCTTATTGTGTTATGTTTTTCTACTATGTTTGGGAGTTATGTGGGTTTTGTTTTCTGCTTATGGTTAATGGTTATGTTTTATGTTTGTGTTTCCATGTTGGATTTGTATGGGTTGACGTTTTTGTTTTCTATATTCCATTCTTGTTTGAAGAAAGCTTGCTCATTGTTTGATGAAAGGTCCGTTAGAAAATTAAGGCTACTTCTGCATTAGATGTTTATATACATATTTATTGTTAGAGTAGTACCCTAAAGGCAATCACCTTTAGCGAGTTTTGTACAAAGTTGTGTACAAACTTTATTTTCAATAATAAAGAAAGGCATATTTCATTAATTTGGTGTTCATTATTTATGAATTGATATTTATCTATAAGCAAATTAATGAAGTCCATGATATATGACATAGTATGAAGGAAATCATGATGTGATCATACTACTGAGATTCCTATCATGTGCAATTATGTCAGTAGCTAAATTATCCCTAGTTATAGGATTAATGAGATTAGATATTGTTAATCCAGATAGACTAGCATATGTTAAACTCCTTGAAGTGATCAAGTAGTGGATCTCAAAAACTGTAAACATGAGATGTTTAGAGTTGAGATGTGGATGCTTACTAAAAGTAGTAAGTACATTGGATGACCTACCATGAGATCATCACATGGATGACCTATTCTAATGTCAGTGATAATCTCATCATAGCAATGATGCAAGTATCATTAGACTTGAGGTACTTAAGGATATCTTGGATACTGATTCTGTGCTTTGACTCCATTCCTTATTGCTTTGTAGAGGTCGCTCATAGGGTGGTAATTAGGAACATCTTGAGATATTAGAAGGTAATGAAGTAGTCAATAGAAGATTCGCCACTTTTGTGATAGCAAAAGATGATATTCATGGCTTCTTGTCGAGGTCATTACTTGGAAATCTCTGATCGGAATACATACGTCATGAAAAATGTCTTCATTAACATATAGAGTAATGAGTCTCAGGACGAGAACTAATATCACTTGGACTAGATTTGACGTAGTCAATCTAGTGAGAAATGACACTTTGCCCATACTCATAATCAAGTGGGGTATAGCATGGTGAAAGGACTAATTACACAGTAATTGTCCATGAGAGGGTTCGCAAGATGGTTCGTGGTGAGCACGGGTTCATTCGTCAAACTACTTACTTTCCAGTCAATTGGGAGTTATGATGTGTTACTAGACACCACTCATGACTTGCTTGGATTAAGTGTTAACTTAAGTGGCCAACATAACCGGGAACTTAATGGACCACACGTATAAGAGTGACTCAAAGAATTCGTAAAATAGTTTTGGATAGAGATCCATTATATAGAGATCAATAAAACTAAATGGATCCCGATGAGACCAGGATATGTCCCGATGAGATCGCGACATTGATATTGCAAAAATAGGTCTCCAATGTTTTTCCACACCCGGAACCTAGTAGGACCAACCCCAGTGACTAGACCACCTCAGCATTCACGTATCTATATATATATATATATAAGGAAAAGAACTTTTACTGAAGTGACATTTAATGTATTTGATGGATAAGAGACAAAAACCATAAAAGACAAAGGAAGAAAGTTGAATAAGAAGCATAATCATGAAAAATGAAAAAGAAGGGAGCATTTTATGGTTCATTCGAAGCTCTCCATTTTATGGTTCATCCGAAGCTCTCCATCATCTTCTTCCAAGCTTCATCTTCTTCCTCTCCTTCACATTGCTCTCCAAGAACAAAAATAAGAGCTAGCACTCTTTTCTTTGTTCTAACTATTTCTGAATCAAAGAGTTTGATTCGGTTAGATTCTCTGATCTCTATGTGGATACCGTTAGAGATGGTCTCCTTTGGTCATCGTGGTTTGAGAATTATAGTACTTCTTTGTATAGACACATAAATACTTCAAGAAAGTCCCAGAATAAATTTTTTTCGTTTTCCACACCACGTGTATATGATGCATGCACCGGGATTTTTTGACAGTGGTATCAAAGCCACTTGTTTCCTGTATATAGGAGAAACCATAACATGTGTCATGTTGCCGATTAGTTGTGACGGTTGTGCATTTTGATTGTGTTGAATTCGAAATCACTATAGAGATATTATTTTCAAAATTTTCTTACCCAGATTTGCTCATGAGATGTTGCTGAATATGTCTATGGAAGGAAAAAAATTTTATCAATGTGATTTGATATGTTTTTACTAGTTAATTTGCTACTATCCTGCATGTAAATTTGAAAATAAATTCTAGAATTTTCTTTTGAGATTTTCTTTCATCAACATGTTTCTAAAATGTTTCTAAATGTCTATAAAGATGAAAAAATGTTTTGGAGGTGACTGAATATTTATTTAAGAATTTCAAGTATGTTGTTGGGAATGTTTATGTTGAGGAACACATATTCTGGATTGGCTTGGTTGCTGAGGTTGGTTGAATTTTTCTTGGAAATAAATTCTAAAAAAATTCATGGAACATGTAGTGAAATGTTATAGCCTCTGTAATTTTCTCATCATTTATTGAAATTGTTTCAATGATTTTTAAGCAAAAGATAGAACTGGACAATTTTGAGAAAACTGTTGGACCTGGTTTGTTTGAAATGTTGATTGTGTGTTTTTTGGTTCCAATGTCTTGGATCATTTTTTATGTGATCAGAAATATGTTAGATTAATATTGTATGCATGTCAAATTGATTTGCTTGAAATTGGGTTTCCAAAAGTATTTGGATGTCAAATTTGTCATATTAGCATCTCGTTGGTATATTCAGTCGTCTTGATTGTTTTGGCCGTTACAATTTATGTGACAAGTCCCGAAGTAGTCTTGATGAAGTGGAGACTACCTAGAGATACTTAGGGTGATAGTTTGATGTTCTCAAATTATTTGGAAATCTAAGAGAATAACATTGTATTAAACTATTTCAAGTATTTCATGTCTAGTATGACTGTATATGGCAAGCATGATATAATTAAAGTTTTAATTGGTACATCAGAGTAGAGGGTATTACACTTGGTATATTGGTATTTTGAATTGAAATTGGAAACATACGGATTGAGAAATTAGCTGAAGCCAACATTAGAAAGCAATTGGGTTCAAGAGTTGAATCGACTGTAAAATCTTTAGATGCATAACACGTCACAATCTATATAGGAAAACCTTATGAGATGATTGCATTAAAGAATGCATGCTAGGGTTGGTAAGGTGGGATGATGGATGATTATGGATATAGATTCAATGTGATTGATGAAACATCCTAAATCATTCCATATAGTCATTGTGACTATAATCCTACAATTTAGATGAGACCAGAGTATGAAAACCCTCACACATAATATGAAAACTAACACCTTCTATTAATATAGGGAGAACTAGAATTCTTTTAGAGTTTAGGTTGTTAGGTAAACCCAAGCTCGCTTTATACGGATATGTTCAAACCATTGAAATAAGATTTTCGGATTAATAGGCCGGTTTTCACTAGAAGCGTTGATTTGTTGAGTAAACTCAAGGTCAACGTAGATAGAGGCGCAATTGGGTAGGGTACATTAGATGTTCACGCATCGAGAGTTGATAACCCAATATGTGTGCACACATCACGAGTTGATAACACTAGTCGATAGTTGCACTTATGATGCAATTGATATGACTGATACCTACCGATTGACCTAAGGTGGCTTGATGGGTAAGTCCAAGGTCATTCTTAGTAATGTTAGATATCAACCCACTAGGACACTTTGTTATAATTTTTTCTTGGATTCATAGTGAGGGCTATGGATTCTTTGAAACTAGTGGGAGCCATATGCATGTCATGCAAGCCCTTATGATCATGCATGTATTAATATTCTAACATTATTTCTCTCTTCACATTTAGGTTGATTAAAGATGTCTTTCAATGTGAATTTGCTCTCGCTTATGGATTTTAATAAATTAACTGGACCCAATTTTCTTGATTGGCTAAGAAATCTAAGAATTGTTCTCAGATCTGAGGAGCTAGGCTATGTACTAGACATTCCACTTCCTGATCCACCTGTTGTTGATGCTTCTGATGAGGATCAGAAAGTATATCATAAGCATCTTAAAGATAGTGACTTGGC
Organism: Erythroxylum incrassatum; assembly: GCA_026546855.1. NCBI lineage: Eukaryota > Viridiplantae > Streptophyta > Magnoliopsida > Malpighiales > Erythroxylaceae > Erythroxylum > Erythroxylum incrassatum. The sequence continues at coordinate 17,307,468 of JANVCL010000003.1, read as the reverse complement.
TACCTGTATTATGCTAGCCTCTATGTCACCAGAGCTGCAGAAGCAGCATGAGTCTATGCATGCTAATGCCATAGTGTTTCATCTTAGAGAGTTTTTTGATGAGCAAGCTCGGTCTGAAAGGTTCGAGACCTCGAGGCTGCTTTTTATGACTAAGATGACTTCGAGGACATCTATAGTGTAGTATGCACTGAAGATGAATGGTTATATTAAGAGGTTGGCTATCTTGGGTTTTGTTATGGATTATGAATTAAGTGTTGACTTAATTCTAGTTGGATTGTCTGATAGTTATTCACAGTTTGTGTTGAACTATCGGATGAATCAAATATCCACAACAATCCCTTAGTTGATCAATTTGCTTAAGACAGCAGAGCAAGTTATCAAGAAGGATAGCAAGCCAGTGCTAGTGGTAGGCTCTTCTTCCTCTAGTTTAAGAAAAAAGAACCTAAAGAAGAAAAGGGTTAAGAAACCAAAAGGAAGTGTAGCTAAAAAGAAACTCAAAGAAACTGAGCCGAAACGAACTTGCTTTCATTATGGCAAGACTTGCCATAGGAGATGAAATTGTAAAGTCTATCTGGAGTCCTTGAAGAAGAAGCAGGCATCAAATGCCCCAGCTCCTTTAGGTATGTTTGTAATTGAGGTTAATACTGTTTCTGATCATAACATATAGGTATTGGATACTGGTTATGGCTCACATATATGTAATGATATGCAGGGCTTCAGGGATAGTAGACGACAGCTCATAAAGAGAGAACTAAACCTGCGTGTGGGCAATGGAGCAAAAGTTGTTACATTAGCTATAGGCACATATTTTTTGTCACTCGCCAATGGGATTATAATTAAATTGGATAATTGTTATTCTGTACCTAGTTTAACAAAGAACATATTGTCTGTTTTTTATTTATCTAAAGTTGGTTTCCATTTAAATTTCAACAGCAATGGTTTTCTATTAGTTTCAATGGAATGCTTTATGGTACTAGTACATTATGCAATAGAATTTACATATTAGATATGTTGCATCCAATTATGCATGTCAATAACATGAAAAGTGACCGAGCGTCGTAACGTTAGTTAAAATAAAATAACTAGACTACTACTATAGCAGTGGCGAGTCTAGGTTGATCCCATAGAGAGTGAGTGTCAAGTTTATCAAATGAAATTAACCGGTGTTTAGGTTTAATGGGGGGTTTGATTTTTGAAAGAAAAAATAAAATAAAACTAAGTAATAAAAACAAATTAAAGAAAACATGCAAAAAAAAGTGGGGAATTCGGTAGGAACCTAGTTCTTTGGTTCAATCTTGGCCTATACCCTAATTAAGCATATTTCATTAATTTGTTGTTCTTTAACCTCTCCTAGCAATTATTAATCATGGGTTAATAATTAACCCAAGTTTTCTCTTAGGTTTTATTTAATCAAGATACGATTATTAATTAAACCTAACCACCGAATAACCTAGGATACGATCTCTAGATTTAATTAGGCAGTAGCATTACGAATTAGGAAAACCGATTAATCAAGGCAACATCCACATACAATGCATCATTTAACCTAGGTCATGTTATCCCTAATGATTACGAATCATTAGTCGTTAAACATAAATTTCAACATAACAATTACAGATTATAGCAAAATTCTAGCAATGGGTTTGCAATTAACGATTCAATGAATGCATTAAAATCATTAATTCACAATACCCAATAAGTTCATACATAAATAACTAAACAATAATGAAAATCTGATTATCCATACACAATACCCAAATCAATTAATATAGAACAACACAATCAATTCCTATTGAGAGAAAGAAACAACAAAATAATAAAAAATTACTTAACTCGGTCATCGGCATCGATGTCGCCTTCGAACCGGCGTTAGGATGCCTAGCCCTTCATGAGTCTTTCTTGGAAAAATGCTTCTGTCCCCATTCTAATCCCTAGCTGGAACTCCCTCATTATCCTTGATTAGTCTCAGCCCTGCTATGGTATTGTTCATGGTGTGATGATTTAATGCTGGAGCTTATGGTCCACGCTTCTTGTTCACTGCGCCAAAACTCCAGCACTGTCGCAACTGCGTTAAACACAGACCCTCACACCACTCCTTCTTTTGTGTTATGGTTGTGATGAATTCCTCTCCTGTGCTGCCAGCACCAACTGGTCCCTGGCTCACGCCTACTTCGCTGCAGCTCCCTTCTCTTTAAGCGTCGGACTCTATATATTGATTGGACAATTTAATGTTGCTCCTTACTTAAATCCTTCGCAGCTCCCCTTTATCAAAACGCAGACGTTGCGTTTTCGCAGGACGCCTGCGTGAGTTTGTGCTTCTATAACATGCCTGCGTGAAATGCAAATGTTGTCTGCATTTCCTAACTCGTTCCTCACCATGCAGTGCTGTCGTTTTGGTCTTCCAACTTCTCCTATATGCGTTGTCGTTTAATTCTCCTTGTTTCCTTCTTTGTGATCCACGTTGCTTGTCTTTTATGTTTTTTCCTTCTTGCTCCATAAAGAAAAGTAAAAATTGATCTGCAAAAAATAATCCAACTGCAGTACTTTCGACTCACTTTAATTTATTTGCTTCCAAATTGCACCTAAAATCATATATGAATTAAATTCAGTACGTTAAGCATTTTCATATCAATAATCGCTAAGTGTAAATGATTAAATATATCAATAATTAAATATATATCAGTAAGACATAAACGAGATAATTTAAAACCAACTTACTTATGACATTGTCCCCTTGGCCAAATAAATAAGAGACGCATAGCTAAGCTCCATAAGAGTGGTAGTTTAGGGTCATTTGATTATGAATCATATGACATGTGTGAATCTTGTTTATTAGGCAAGATGACTAA
>JANVCL010000003.1:17275839-17293724 GCA_026546855.1 Erythroxylum incrassatum | reverse complement strand
TTCTATATACCATACCACTTATTATAAAAATTTAAAGATTATAACAGAAAAATTAAATCAATTACAATTTTATCTTCTTAATAATCTTAATTTACAAACTGAAATAAAAATCTTAATAGAACAAGTTTGTAGTGAAAATCTACTAAATCATAAAAAGAATACTAATAATCAATTAGTTGAAATAAAACTAAGAACCCTTACACAAGAAATTAATATTAAGAATAATATTCCATATATACAACAAGATGTACAAGAATTTATTAATGAATGTTCTAAATTATTACAAAAACAATCAATAGTACCAAGTATTAGTAAATATTCAGCTCCTGCCTTCTATGTAAATAATCATTTCAAACAAAAATGTGGAAAAATAAGAATGGTAACTAACTATAAGGAATTAAATAAAGCTACTATAGGTGATTATATAAATTACAAAAGACTATATTATAAGTAGATTAAAGGGACATTATTGGTTTACTACACTTGATGCAAAATCAGGTCATTGACAATTAAAACTACATGAAAATACCAAACCATTCACAACTTTTACATGTCCACCACAAAAACATTACCAACGAAATGTATGACCTTTTGGATTAAAACAATCCCCTAGTACTTATCAAAGATTTATGGATAATAATTTAGAAGGATTAGAAGAATTTACATTAGCCTATATTGGTGACATTATTATATTTTCAAATAAAGATAAAGAAGATCATTTAAAAAAAAGGTAAAAGAGGTTCTCACTAGATGTCAACATAAAGGACTAATTTAAAGCAAAAATAAAATTAAATTAACACAAAAATATCAAATATTTAGGTATAGAATTTCATAATGGATTCTTAAAATTACAACCTAACATCCTTGAAAAACCACACTATTTTCCTAACACCTTACAAAATATAACTAAAGTTCAAAAATTCCTTGGATTACTAAATTATATTTCAGATTAAGGGTTTCTTAAAGATTTGGCTAAAGAAAGAAAAAAGTTACAACTTAAACGTAGTAGAAAAACTCAATGGACATGGACATGGATAAAAGAAGACACCGCAACAGTTTTGCAAGAACTTACCAACATTATATAATTATAATGATAAAGATACAGTACTAATACAAATTGATACAAGTATGGATATATGAGCTGGTTGCCTTTTGGCACAATCACCCAAGTCAAGGAATTATCTCTTATGTAAATATATCAATGAGAGTATTAATCCCACTTAAAGGAAATATCACATCAATGAAAAGGAAACACTAGCATATAGTAAAACACTAAAAAAATAGAAAGTTTATTTATTATCTGTCGAATTTCAAATTTAGACAGACTCTAAGTACTTATGTGGATTTACTAAATATAATATTAAAACAAATTACAATCAAGGACGTTTAATTAGACGACAATTATAATTAAATCAATATAATTTTCAAATACATTATATAAAATCTTCTACCAACAGTCTTGCAGACACCTTAACCAAAAAATGGAAGCAGCAATCCTAAGCCTCAAAGGTTCACTCACCAAAAAGGAAGTAGAATTATTGGATCTTTAACAACAAGTAGGAACAGTGACAAAAGAGATTAATCAGTTAAGATCAACCACTAATCTTCTTGAAAAACAAAACATCACTGCCATGCAACAAATTACTCCTCAACAAATTACTCAAACACTTTTACCCCCCTGCTCCTTCAGACATTTCAGCTGAACCTATTCATCCATTACCCAAATCTGAACCACCAATCTCACAAAAACAAGAAGATTTTAGAGAATTTAAAGTCTATGTTATTTTTAATGGACCAATGGAAGGAATATATGATGAATGACATAAGGCTTCTATCCATATTATTTGAAAATCTTCAATCATTCATCGAAGTTTTCCAAACTGTTCAGAAGCAGAAAAAGCTTTAGCTGAATTTAAAAATCCTACACTAAAACCTCATTATAAACAAGCTCTAGAAAAAAATAGCCATCAGATTCAAGAATGAAACCATTGGGAAAACTTATCAATATGGAAAGAATCAATGTTGTACCTACAAGAGCACCAAAGGATGAAATGAAAAGAATTACTCCTGAGATTTTCTATGATTGTTTTCAGACACTCAATTCACGGAAGGAAGAATAAAAGATTTTCCATTACTAGCCTCAAAACTGAGGATGATATGGACGCAAAGCTATCATCTTTCTAGAAACAGATGCACTCATCACTTATCTTTTTTTCCAAAGTGGCTTAGTTGATAATATCTACTTAACCACTTTAAACAGTCTTGCCTAATTTCCAGCTGGATTAACTCTTGCAGTCAAAAACTACAAAGACATATTTGTAAAAGAAAGAGAAATTTGTATCAAAGTTTTCAGCAGCTAACCGATCTTTAAAAAAGCTGACAATTTCAAATACTCTGACATACAACTATCTCGAATAGCTTATGTACAAGTAGGAATCAACAATGATATATATCCACCCAAAGACGAACCACCAAAATATGAATTCAACTGGGATCTTATCAATCAATTTAACCCCCATTGCATTAAAGGTGTTTATCAACAATGTCTAAAGATTACTCCAGATTCATTAATTAAACTCAATTATAGAGGACCAAATATTCTGATGACATCAGCTTATCATACATCCATATCTACTGATTCCTTCTAGCTAATCAAACAAACGAAGATATTTTTCTCAACCATATCTGGAGCATTCGATGTATTATTAGAAGATTGGAAGCAATCCATTTGTCAACAACTCCAGCAATATCCATCCCATCAATGTACCAACTGTCCTTCCACTTCAAAAGAAAAAGATGATAGCTCCTCACTTGATGTAATTTTTGAAGAGTGATGTAATCATTTTCAATTATGTAAGCCACTTATATCTGTAGGCCACCTTTGTAGACAATAACAAAAGTAAAACCAGATTATCTTGACAAAGAAATCTACTTTTACTATTTCTCAAAAGTAAAAGCAGATCTCTTGATAGAAAAATCTACTTTTACTATTTTCAGATCTTTAGTTGCTTTTGGACACTTCTAAATGTCCTTTGCCTATATAATGTAATGAAAGAGCCCTCAGCTCTCCATGAGAAAGTAAAAACTCTGTTTATCATCCTTTGTCTAAAACTCTTCAAATCTCAATTAAAGCCTAAAGATTGGTGGCAGAAAAGAGAACGCAAAGAGCAAAACAAAAGGTATGATCAATTATGTTTTTATTCTTAATTAGTAAATAAGCTTACACTAAATTACGAAAACATTTCTTTAAAATATGAACTTATAAAACCTATTACTGATCAAGATGAAATAATTTACAGTTATAAATCCGATCAACACGAGATATATATGGATCAACCAAATTTAGAAGGTTCAAAACCAGAAGGACAACCTGAAACAAGTCAAAGTGGAGAAAAAAAAGAGAAAATAAATCTAGTTATAACTAGAATTATAAACCTATGGAGCAAGAAGAATTAAATCGTTTGGATATTAAAAAGATACCAGGAGTTAAATCGTTTGGATATTAAAAAATATCAGGGGCTTGTTTTAATCCAAAAGGTAATACATTCCATTGGTAATGTTTTTTGTGGTGGACATGTAAAAGCTATTAATGGTTTGATATTTTCATGTAGTCTTAATTGCCAATAACCTAATTTTGTATCGAGTGCATTGAATCAATGATGTCTCTTTAATCTACTTATAATGCATAATTGTATGCTCTGCAACCAATTATTAACAGAAATTATTCATTTAGAAACTTTAGTCAATGAATATAGATAAGAAAAAGAGTATTATGAAGGACGATATGACTATCTACAATTTTTTATTACTAATAATGGTTTAATTCCTATCAAAGAATGACTAGACATTGTAATTTTTACTTAAAATTTAAAAATATTAAAATATAATGCAAATCTTTATTTGATTATAAGAGTAAGTTTTAAGTAATTTTTTTTTGGTTTTTTGTTAAAAAGTTTAACCATCCAAGGCAACAATAGTTTTCTATCCAACAATTTTTACTTCTTTGCTAATCTGAAGTGTGAAACTTGGTAATTGATGAACTTAATTATAAACTCATCCGTAATTGAATTGATTAAAGTCGTTTAATGAAGGATGTGAAGTTAAAAAAAGGGTGAAGCAAGCAAGCATTTATTCATGTCCTCGTATCTTCTTACAACTATCCTTTGAGCCTCATTTTGCTCTTTGCAAGTTTCAAACACGAACAAGGCCCCATATAATATGTCAAGTACAGTAACGAGTAACACAACGAAGAAGGTTTATTTAAAATTAGAATAAGGGCACGCTAACACTGTTTTTTTTTCCTTTTTCCTGGTTTATATGGAATCTTAAAATGAATGAGAACTTGATTCTTTTTTTTTTTTAAAGGAGCTATAAGAATAGAGAAATTCATCGATCATTATTAATATTGTAACAAACACATAATAAAAACACTCTCTTCGAGCCAAATTACTGCCATTTATGATAAATTTCAAATTTATTCCAAGTATGTATTTAGGAGTGTTAAAACAATTCAAAGCTCTAAATTTAGTTGAGGTTTTAATATTTAAAATTATGATATTTCTTAATATATTTTAAGAGTAATTAAAAATACAAGATGGGTTGCAGACATTGATAAGCAGAAAAAGGTCATGAATGAAGTCGTAGCCTAGTCATGGTGAGTTGGTCCTTGCCTCTGCGGGCGTGCCAAAAAGGTTAAGAGTAAACGTCTACTTTCATGATGCGACCACCAGCAATGTCTGCCTATTTCTTAGAGCATTGGTTTCAGACACTGGGTGTGTGGCCTTTTCTACAATGATGCTTTAGTTAATTTTTAAATTTTCGAGAATCTTCTTCAAAATTTTCTTCTATGAATATCAAAATTAATATGATATGTAATGTAAGAAGATTTTTGTAAATATTTCATTTTCATATTATTTATATATTGTGATAATCTGGATTCTAGTTCCAAACAATAAGAATATATTTTTCCCAATCCAATTAACAATTATACGAAAGTCGCGGCAGAAGATAAGATTGTTTTTTGTTCCTTATCTTGTGAGAGAAAGAGACCTTACTTGGTAAGAGCATAACTCTCTGACAAATAGCAAAGATGCTCTTATACATAAGGTCAACAAAAGCAACTTCTAGTTGTTTAAACCACAGAAAGAGTAGACTGCCCCTCCTTTACGGCATTGCCCGACATTGTTATAATTACCATCGTTGCTTTTGGTCAACTTTGAAGCCACACATAACTCTTTCTGTTTTCTTGAAAAATAAATGCCAACTTCTTGTTTGTTTTCATCTTTTTATTTAACTAGTAGACTTTCTTAAACCTGTTTCATCTCTAGAACTAAATATTTCCGTTTCCTATTGGACATTTACTTTCAATCCTAAGCAAATATTAGGCATGCATTTCTTTCACTTATATAAATTTTTATTGATGATGGTCAATGTATATTCTAGAGGAACCCTCTCATCTCAAACCATGATATTGTGCATATGTGCTTTCAGCTCGTACTTGTTTTTAGGGGGAAAAAAAAGGATAAAATGTCAAAGTAGATTTAATATTTTTACCATGATTTAATTTGAACTAAAAATTCTAATTTTTTACAAGCCTTCAATTTAAATTTAAATTTAACATATCAGACAATTCTTTGTTTAAAAATTTTATTTGACATTTTTTTATTCAGTAGGACTCATGTTAAATGTTCATCTTATTTGTCAAATGAAACTTTTTTAAACAACTAAAAATAACCAAATAATAATGTTTAGGATAATTTATTTTATTGTGAGATTGGCTATCCATGACCATGGTTGTTGGCACTTGTCCAAGAATCTTTTGTTTTTCTAAGCTATTGTTGTAAGACAATCTTTCTCTCTTTACCGAGAGACACTTCATGTGACCAAATAGAATTTTTCAAGATTGGAAAACTTTTCCACACTTTTTGAATATCTTGCCAAATGTCGAGTTATCTGTTGAAGCAAGTTTTATTCTATTAAAAACCCTCAATACATTGCAAGTGCACAAGTTGTGGGTGTAGTATGTGAGATATCGAGTTCTCGAGCAAATATAATTCTAAGTTATCTAAGGCCAAAAGAATTATTAAAATGAAAATAAAAATTGCACAAAAAGGTAAACACATGAAGATGATTGATTGGAATAAAAATGTAAAATTAACACACAAAGAATCAAAATGAGAACCGCCAAATCAACAATGGAAATCACAAAAGGAAGATTAGTCGATTATGAGAAGGGTAATTTATCCTATGATCAAATGCTAACATGATTATTTTTAAGTTAATACGATATCGGTCTTAGACTTTCAAAGGGTGAACTATCTATCGAGTTATAATAATTAAACCATAAATTACCCCTAATTGAATTATGGAATTTGCAATCTCTCAATTAAAAAAAACTCACAAATCCAATCAGATCTTAAGCCCTCTAATAGACTACTGGGTCCTCACACGAGATCTATATTAGATTAGTGCTCTAAAGGCAATCATCTTTAGCACTTTTGTACAAACTTTATTTTGATTAATAAAGCGAATGACAATTTTCATTAATTTGACATTCATTTATTTATGAATTGATATCGATCTTAAATTGAATTAGTGAAGTTCATAATACAAAACATAGCATGAAGAAAATTATGATGAGATCATGATAATGAAATTACTATCATATGCAATTATGTTAGTATCTAAATTATCCCTAATCATAGGATTAACGAGACAAGACATTATTAATTCGAATAGACTAGCACATGTTATACTCGTTGATTTGATCAAGCAATAGATCTCATAAACTGTAAGCATGAGATGTTTAGAGTTAGCACGTGGATGCTTACTAAGAGTAGTAAGTACATCGGATGACCCATTATGAGATTATCATATGGATGATCTATCAAATGTCAGTGATTAATCTCATCATAGCAATGATGTAAATATCCTTAGACTTGAGGTATTCAAGGATATCTTGGATACTGATCCCAAGCTTTGACACCATTTATTGTTACTTGAAGACGAGATCACTTATAGGGTGGTGATTGAGTACAATTATTGGTATTCAAAGGTAATTGGGTAGCTAATAAAGGATTCATCACTCTTGGTAGAAAGAGATGATAACGATGGCCTCTTGTAGGGGTCATTACTCGAGAGTCTTTGGCCAAAGCAGTTATGTGTCATAATGAGAGTTTTCAATGACATATATAGTAATGAGATCCCCAAGATAAGAACTAACATTACTTGGACTAGATGTGACGTAGTCAGTTTAGTGGGAGTTGACACATGGCTCATACTTCAAATCAAGTGGGATATAGAATGATGAAGAGATGAATTGCACAGTAATTGTCTATAAAAAGATTCGTAAGTTGGATAATTAATTATCGAAGACTTTGTATGATAATGTATTTATGTTCTGGTAAATTAGCATCATGAAAACCCTCATGATTTGCTTAGATTAAAAGTTCATTCAGGTGGCATGAAACCATTCATGATATGCTTGGATTAAGAGTTAATTTAAGTGTCCAAAATAACTAGGAACCTAAAGATCACGCTAGTGTGCATGGATGTCATTTTAAGTAAGTTACGATTACAACCCACTTTACGATAGGTGGTATATAAGTGAGTGAACACATAAAATTAAGCTAAAAACACATACAATTGAGAGGCAAAGGGTCCTGAAGAGTTCTAGAGGTTGAGAGGAGTGATCTTGAGGTTTGTTCGTGCAATTTTATGCAATTGTTGCATGAGTTTAATTGTATGTAACTTGTTTATGATCTAACTCTCAATTAAGCATCTACTTGAATTCATCTTGTATGGTACTCTAACCACCCTTACACACTAATTTTTCTTCATCTTTGTGTGTTCTACACTAGCTGTTGAAGGTGTTTGGTGTTTGCTACAGCCCAAATAAGTAAAGATTCAAGAAAGGAAGAGCATTTGCAAGGTAGATATGTTGTAATTTCATGTTCTTACATTCTATTCATACATGCACATTGATTCTAGATTTTTTGGGGATGTCGTGGTGTTGGAATTTTGATTCCAATGCTTCCGCTGCATAGCCATGCATGATATGCATAGACCTATGGCTCTCTAACAAACTCTCTTTGCCTAAATTCTCAATTTGATTATTTACGTGATCTATTAAATTGTTTAACTCTCATTACCTAATCTAATCGTTTTGCTATCTATTAACTCTCTCAATTTGTTACCGAAGCATGCAAATACAACAAATAATCACAGTACCCAATGTATTAACATAAAAAAGAAATTACATTAACATTGATTCAAGAACAAATCCCTGAAGAATTTTAAAACATCATCACCAAACTCAAATCTATCACTATCAAATCCATCTTCTACATTCAAAAGAAAGAATAATAAAAATGAAATGAAATGTCACTTGGAATGGTCAGAATAAATCGGGAAGATAGTAGCACGGCAACCCTTCTTCTCCTTCTTCCTTTCTCCTCCTTCTCTCTTCTTCTTCCTCTCTCCTTAAATCTTTCTCAAAGTGACAGAAGTTGGAGCTCCCCCTAGGATTCTATCTCTTTCTTTATATAGTCCTTTTTACAGGTCTAAAAAGTCTCAAATGTACCTCGGTAAGTCGCGTTCAACAGGCTATCGGCGCTGTCTATTGTGCAGGCCATAATTGTGGCACTTAATTTTTTGTGGTTTGTCATGATCGTGACAAACCCTCGATCTTTTTGTCACGATCATAGCCCCAGGCCTTGCTCCGTGCTTCCTCCAAATTCTCTTTGTCTTTCGATAATTGATCTGAAACATTAAAAAATACAACAAAGCACCTCAAATACAAAAAATTTAAGCTCAATAGCATGCTCTAACCTATAAAATACTTAAAACACAAATGTCTAACTAAATAACACAATCCTAACTTGAACATGCACTAATCATTCAATTTAACAACTAAATACATACTAAACTACTCGCTAAAACATTATGCAACATACCACTATCATTATCTTCACTAGCATGGTCTTCTAATCTCCATGTCTTCTTTAGCCTCTCCCTAAGGTCATAACTAGAAGCTTCAGTACCAAGGTTATTGATGTTAGTGTTAGCTCCATCATTGTTGATGAGAGGTGGAAGCATTTTTTTTGGTGACCTTAGTACCATCAATTTGAGAAGAAACATGGTTAATCATATGAGACCTTATGTGACTACCCAAGGATTTACCACAAGGAAAGCTCTTATTCCAGGAGTTGCATACATGCCTAAAATCTTGTTCTCCTCAGCCATGGATGTTATTCACAGAATGAAGAAAGAGCTAAAAATAGATCAAGTGATCAAATGGCAATGAAGTAAAAGATCGACATGAGAAAACAATGATAGGCTGGTCAGAAAAGCCAAGTGATAGTTAAAATAAGTAAACTAAATTATGTTGAATGGTAGTTTTTCCCACTTTCTGAGATACCGATCACCCATTATAAATCATATAAAGTCCAGGACAAGAACAAGATCTAAATGCATAAAAACAAGCTAAAATAGAGAGAGTGTGAGGTTGACATAAATGTGTAGCAAACAGCTTCTTAAAAAAAATGAAAATTAGAAAAGAAGGTGATGGGTCTAGCTGTTGCCTTTGTTTGGTAATGATGAGCAATTAACAAAGCCAAAGAAAGCATAAAGAGAGAGAGAAAAGAAGGAGAGAATAGAAAATAGTTCACCACTTAATCTGAGGAGAAAACCATCCCTATTTCATTTGCACTAGGGATCCTCGTATTTGTGTTATCATAAGACATGACTCTATACCCAAAAACAACAAAGAACAAAAGGAAAAGAATTAGGATTAGGGAATGTTTGAAAACTTTTTCAATGTTGTCATTTAGATATTTTTAGTCTTTTTTTTATTTTTTAGATCTCATTTGTGAAATAAAATGCATATTTGATATGGATCTCATATATAAAAAAATGTTAGTTTTTTTTTTTGCAGAGATTTCATGGAGACGTTAAGTTAAGGTTTAAATGAAATGTTTGTAAAATGCTAGAATTTTTTGATAAATTGTTTGAAATGTTTAGGTTGAATTTAAATTTTGTAAAAATATTAGAGTTCAATTTTACTCTTTTGTAAAAAATAAAATAGAAACAAAGGAAAGGAAGTCATTACTCATGAAGGTGCTAGCATTATCATGCCGTCTATAGGTAAAATCAAAATCTTAACTAAGAAATAATAGCTAATTTCTAGAAAATAAATCAGGTTCATTACAGGATGTATAGGGTCACTTGGGTTGACCCGAAAAGAAAGGTCGTTATCTACGTCCATAGAGTACACCAGTCAAAGATTTCGTAACATAAATTATTTAGTCCCATCTTAAGTTTGTTTTAACAGTAAGGATTGGGCCACCAAACAAAGAGAGGGAAATGTTAAAAATTGGAAAAGTCAACCCTTATTTGTTAGGTGGTGAAATATATCTGTAGATTATTGCTTCTAATTTTTTAATTAATATTAGGATTTGATGATGAGTATTGAGAGTTGCGTTTTTGGCGGTAGACCACCATAACCATATTAATGTCTACGTGTCAAAGATTAACTACACATGCAAATATGGTTTTGGAATGTCTACGTGTTAAAGATTAACTACACATGCAAATATGGTTTTGGATCACCTTGATTACACGTTTATCTTATCCTGTTTCAGAGGATCAAAAAGGTGTTATCCGAATCTTAACATTTCAGATCGAAAAGATTACAAGATGCTTAGCATTATAAATCGTACGATACGATAATGGCACCCCAGTATGTAATAGTATGATGATGGACTGTATTATTTTAATCTACTCGTAAAACTTTCTCTTCAAGTAGTAATTTCCCCAATTTAATTAAAATTTTTTAATAAATGAAAGGATACTATATCTTTCATATGTATTCAGTCCTATCCATTTTATTGGTAATATATTCTGTGCCTCGTTAACATGCTTTACCTTTAGCTAATACAAATTCAACTCAACAACTGCAAAACATATTTAAACAAAACAAATGACATCAACTCGATCTGCAATATTCCAATTCGAACGTGTGAAGAAGTGACTTGATGATGAAGCTAATTGAGTAAAGAAGCAGAAAGAAAGTCAAGCTTTGCTAGTGTTATACAATGATAATCTTTGTTACACTTGGCTATAAAATCTGATGGAAATGGTGGGCATATCCAAAGATAATCTCCATCCAAAAGAAAGCCGCCACACATATTGGTGATTTCGTCACAAACGATAACAAATGAGCGTAATATCTTTCTTTATATAATATTCGTTTTATATGGTGGCATGTCACGATGTCGAGGGAATTCATGGTGTGGGCGTAGCAATCTTGAGTCATATATTTAGTCATCTCCAACTAGAGGCCATTTGGAGAGGAAAGTGGTAACATGTGCTCATTCTTATATGTCAGGTTTAAGATGATCACCCAGATCGTTTGTTTTGTGGGGAAAGTGACACGGCAACAGATAAGCTCAGCACGAACTCTATTGGGATCCCTGGTCTAAAAACACTGGCCTTTTTTCTTCACCGATCCTTCTCTTCATTTATTATACGTGCAGAAAACCCCCCGTCAAATTTTGTTTGGTTGGTACTTGGTATTACATAAGTGTGTGACATGAAATTTGTATATTCATATCTGCGCAATATCTTTCAAAAGACTTGCGGAATAGGACAAAGCAAAATAATCTTTACTCAACAAGCATGCTTTCATAAGTTATCAATTGTATATGTATAAATGTTTGGAGAAAATATGGATCAGAAGACACAAGAATCCACCTTTTGTACAAATACAGTGTGCAAGAGAAGTAGCAAGAATTATACGCGTTATGCGATATTTTGCATTAAAAGAAATTGAAAGATGAATTTTTATTGAAGTGATAAATGGATAGAAAGCGCCATTTATGAATGAGCCATTACTAGGTTAAGTATAATAAAAAAGAGTTTATGGGATTAATTTAACAACTAATTATCTCTTTCCAAAGTGGCACAGTCAAGTTGTGCCCTCCCTTCTTCAAAATATTAATTTATGATCAAGGGAGAGTTTGGACCACTTAGCGAGTAGCTTTGTGGGATTAAAAAAAATGATAGTAAGATAAGAAGATAATATAATCTTAGAGATATTTAAAACGGATAGTGCCAAAGTTTTTGACAAGTGATGCATGCATGTATTCGTTGTTACGATGGAGCGGTGCATTATTTAATTTGATTTATGTGGCTAAACATATCAGTGTTTAATGTTACCGAGAATGTCTCCACGTCAGTAGACAAAGTCAGACTTGATTTGTTTTTGGATTGTTATAAACTAGCTAGAAACGTGGAAATTAAAATAACAATAAAAAGGAAAAAGTAAAGAAAAACCGAATGCGTATTAAGTCAATGGCCTATTGTATATTATATAAGATGATAATAACCGAGCCCTGTATATTGATGCGTATGATTTGAGTGATTTAATTTTTTATTCGATGCAATATGTCTTTACTTTAATTGGATTATTTTCGATATTTTATCTCTGTTTTTCTTTATTAATCAACATTTATTGAATTTCCTTTCTTAAATACATTTACTTGAATAAAATAGAAAAGCTTGATCAGTTACACTCCTCCGCAAATGGACTACTTTGTTTCATATACAAATTCATTAGGGCCAGTTTCCTTGTACATGTAAAATTAAATATACATTTTAACTAAACAATATTATTTATAATGAGTAATTCGATTTGTGTTGTTATGCGTATGATTTAAATGGTCTTGAAAATGTAATTGCCTTAAAGATAATTTCTTAGTGAGTGTGATATTTAAATTTTAGTAATTTTTTTTAATATGGGAGCTAAGTACTAACTATGAAGTTAGGAATTGTAGGCAGGGATCTTGATGTTAATTTACAATGAGTTGGTGGTTCATCGGTAGAATATGTTCAAAGTTTTCTCCTCCGTAAAACTTTTACTAAGAGTATAAGATTTAACCTTAATTAATCAAATGTATTGCCGACGTTATTTATTATTCATGACAACAAAGACAACAGAAAGTTTGTGATTATACAAATATCGTGCATTTAAATATCTGTTGATGCTTTCACTGGTTTGAGGATAATTTGGTGATTCCTTACTATCCTTCCACTGTGTAATAAGTAAAAGAACAATAAACATGGCCGCATGGCGGATTTTCACTCCAATCAAAATCAAAGAGATCACCGTCAATAATAGCACGGGAAAGGTAGGGTCCATGGATGGTACACTTGGAGTTGAGCACAAATAATACTCACTCTTTCTACATACGAGTACGACAAACAAATCCCAACTTGTTTGGACAGCGGAGCGGAGGAGGTGGCGATGTATAAGAGGAAGTCAGCCTTTCCGTATCATAAAAAACAAAGAATACCGTACATCTACTGGATTTAAACGACAAATATGAAGATTTATTATGCAAATTGGTCATTTTCATCGGTAGTTTTAATCTACAATAAGAGGACCCACGTGAAAAACCACGATCACCGCTGAAAACCATTCGCCCACCGTCTCTTGTAGTTAGTTTTATCAAATTGCACTTGAATTACTATCTGGGCCCAGGACACATGACTCATCCGTACAAAATATCCTCATGTTATATAACTTGCCATGTCATTTGCTTATCTTCTCTCCGTCACTATACAAATGCCACCTAGATTCTATTATGGCGAATTAAAAGAATAAGGTCCCCACTTTGGCTAGTAGATAAATTCAAATCAGTAACCGTAGGATTTTGATCCAATGGGTGCGGTCGAGTGCATACAAACAAAGAGAATGGCTAGCTGGGTGGCGGCAGCAGAAAATGTCAAAAACTGTTTGTTGGATGAGTTTTAAGGTGAGGGCCGGTTTATATTGGGATTTGAAACTTGAAAGAAACTAAGGTGAACCTGGCCAATAAGACAAACCGAGGTAGTGGGGCGGGGGACCAATCATATTAAGACACGGTTGCTCCTTCCATCCATTCATCTATCATATGGCCCCACTACCCCCATCCCATGTCAGTTGAGAAAATGAACGGGGTAATCTGGATAAAAATTGCTCCAAGTTAACACTTGTCTGTTGTATTCACAAGAGTCGGACGCTCCAAAACTCAGCCATACTGACACCGCGGGGGGATGAACTTAACTGAAACCAGGTCCACAGTCATGTGAATCCCATCAACTTTGTTTCCGTGGGTCCCAGCTAAACCACACACAGCCCACAACACTGTGCTTATCCCTGAATCCTGAGTCAATCAATCTTCCCATACCTAGTAACTTATTACCATCCCCACGGTACCCACATCCGCGGGTCTCCCTGATCCTAATCCTCCCTAACCCAATCCCAATGCTACATTCACTACTACGGTCTACGAGAAAGACCAAATAACCATGCATCTAATTGAATTAAATTATATGCCAAAGCTTCGCCACGTCAAACTCAAGCCCCCCTTTTTTTTATATATATATACACTTCAAATCTCCTTAGACAACGCAATTCATTCCCCCTCGCTCTGCTCTTAGTTTAAAAAAAAAACACCTTACCTTTCTCTCTTTTTTTTCTGTACTACTGCTACGACCACTTTCTTGCTCTCTCTCTAACTTCCAGCTAAGAAAACAAAATTACCTTACCCGAAATGGACGGAAGCTGTACAGATGAGAGTACAACAAGTGACTCCATTTCTCCGCCTAACTTCTTCCCGCCTCTGACAAAGTCGCCCGATTCACTCTGCTGCCTCGGAAGCAGGACAAGTGTGATTCTCGACTCCGAGTCCGGCGTCGAAGCTGAGTCACGAAAGCTTCCATCTTCCAAATACAAAGGAGTTGTTTCTCAGCCCAACGGTCGATGGGGTGCTCAGATTTACGAGAAACACCAACGTGTCTGGCTCGGAACATTCAACGAAGAAGATGAAGCCGCGAGAGCCTACGATGTCGCCGCACGGAGGTTCCGCGGCCGTGATGCCGTAACCAACTTCAAGCAGACCACCAATTCCGATCACGACGACGACATCAAAGCCGCGTTCTTGAACTCTCATTCCAAAGCAGAAATCGTGGACATGTTAAGAAAGCACACATACAACGATGAGCTTGAACAGAGCAAGCGAAACTACAACGGAAAATCTCAGGGAGCCCGAAGAGGTCATAACAATGGAGTGTTTTCCGGTTCGGACCGGAATTTCAAAGAAATCGAGCAATTGTTTGAAAAAGCGGTGACTCCGAGCGATGTGGGTAAATTGAACCGTTTGGTGATACCAAAGCAACACGCAGAGAAACATTTTCCTTTGCTGAGTGGAAAGAGCAATAGTACAAAGGGTTTGTTGTTGAATTTCGAGGATGTCACAGGGAAGGTATGGAGGTTTCGGTACTCGTATTGGACTAGTAGTCAGAGTTACGTGCTGACTAAAGGGTGGAGCCGATTCGTTAAGGAAAAGAACCTGACGGCCGGCGACATTGTTAGTTTTCAGAAATCGACCGGTCCCGTTAGGCAGCTTTATATTGATTGGGAGAGTAGAACCGGGTCGAACAAAATTTGCCGCCCAGTCCAGCCAGTTCAGACGGTTAGATTGTTTGGGGTCAACATTTTTAATGTAGCAGACGGGAGTAATACAAACACCGGAGGCGGGTGTAATGGGAAAAGAAATAGGGAAATGGAGCTGCTGTCACTAGAGTGGAGCAAGAAACAAAGAATGATTGGAGCTTTGTAACATTAACTTTCAACTCCTTGCTTTTTGTTGATGTATTAATTTTCTTTAATTTTTCCTTTATTTGGAGGTTTTGTGAATGTTAACAGAGGGTTGTAGCTTGTAGGAGTGAGCTAGGTGTGGAAGTGGGGATAGGAGGTGGCGTAGTTGCAAGTTGCATCAAAGCTAAGTGTATATTGCAAGACAAACAAACCAAAAAAAAAAAAAAAAGCAAAAGAAAATGGCGGCTGAAGAAAGCTGAACTTAACTAAACTTCAGAAATGGATCACTGTCGATTTGTTTTGTTCCTTCTGGATGTGCTCTGCTTACTCAATGTTTCATGTCATGTAACAAACCTAAGGTTCTGTTTTTCTTTGTGGTGCTGTTACTTTCCTGAACTATGGCCTTGTATGTATGCTTGACAAACTAAGCGTTGATGAGCTGGATTCAACGTAGTGGAGGAAGCTTATTGTCCTCGAAAGCTTAAGATAACGGCAAAAAGGATATATCTTTTGGGCTAAAGAATAAAAAAATAACAATGAAAATAGAAAAGGAATAAAAAACGAAGAATTAAAACAGAAAGTGAGAACTGGATTATGAATGAAATTATTCATCATTTGTATTATCTTTGGTATATTAAAAAATATTAATAGTTATGTTAATATTTGCTATATTCAAAATTATAAAGAGAAAATTTTTATTCGTATTTAATTATTATATAATTTATTTTGTTCATAATTAATTAAAGTATTTTATATTTTATAAATAATTAATAAAAATTTAATGACTTATAAACTTATTAATTTTTAAATAATCATGAATGATTTTTATGATAAGAATAAAAGTATCAATGAAAGAAAATAAAATAATTATTAAAAAATTAATATAAAAGATCGTAATATATGACTTTGATGATAATATTATGATAAAAATCCATATCTTGTTAATATTTTGATAATATTCTAATAATATATTTTATATGATTTTTGTTTCCAACTTATAGCCATATTTTCTTGGGAAAAAAAGTTTCAGGATTGTTTAGGATTCATTATAGTTTTGTCACTTCTTACTTTATCTATTACAAATAACCAAATAATTAAAAATTAGGGAATAAAGGTTTTATTCTCATTCCCACCACTTTATTACTGGTTAGTCTCCCTTCTTCACCTCCACCTATCACTGTCCTCACAATCTGTGATAATGCAAATTGTTTTGCTTCTTTTTGCTTAGACTTTGTTAGTTTATCAGTTTTTTCAAAAGCGATGTCATAAAATGGAGGAATATTGTATAAACTGGTGTTAAGTTGCTCGGGAAAGGGAGTTGCGACAACAGTTGTATGACTTGAAGATTCATTCAGTTCTTGTACTTTAAATTTCTCTTATCATCTTTTGTGAGGTAACTATTTATTACAATGACTATTGATTGATGTGAGGTTTTCAAGTCATATATGCTTCATTCTCAACCTCTATTACCAACTTTAATTCAAATTACTTGCTGTACTTTTTAAAAATTCAATTTCTTTTAACTAATCGTGAGCCAAACTTCTACAATTTGGATACTTATCTTGCATAATTCTGGGTCTAGTTGATGTGATGAATATGAAATGTACAAACCCTTATGATTTAGACTATAATGAATATTATATTGGCTTATGAAGAGCATCATGATCAGTTTTTTAGTATATACATGTATTGATTTTCATTGTAGCCATCTTTAGGATTAAAAGAACATGATAATGATGTATTGAACTAAGAAACTTTGCACATGAGCTCCAGATATGAACCATTCTCAATTTTTCTATCATGTGACACTTACAGTTTCATTACCATTTAAGCATTTTTCTAAGTTCAGCTTATACTCATATTTTCTTGAGAAAAAAAAGTTCAGGATTGTTTAGGATTCATTATAGTTTTGTCACTTCTTATTTTATCTATTACAAATAACCAAATAATTAAAAATTAGGGAATAAAAGTTCTATTCTCATTCCTACCACTTTCTTACTGGTTAGCCTCCCTTCTTCACCTCCACCTATCATTGTCCTCACAATCTATGATAATGCAAATTGTTTTGCTTCTTTTTGCTTAGACTTTGTTAGTTTTTGTCAAGAGCGATGTCATAAAATGGAGGAATATTGTGTAAACTGGAAGATTCATTCAGTTCTTGTACTTTCAATTTCTCTTATCATCTTTTGTGAGGTAACTATTTATTACAATGACTATTGATTGATGTGAGGTTTTCAAGTCATAT
>JANVCL010000003.1:17231678-17246552 GCA_026546855.1 Erythroxylum incrassatum | reverse complement strand
ATTTGAAGTATTATATATATTGACATAATATATAGAGTTTTTAGTGATTGTTTATTATTATTAAAATTAATAATAAACTATTTATAATAAATTAATATTTTTTAATATTAAATTAATATTTGATCATTATTACAAAATATATAAAAAGTTAAAATTAAAATATAATTTATTAAGAGGAAAAATTGCAACGTTTTCAATTCCATAACAACAAATAGGTGGGAATCTTGCCGTTTGATTGATGCCATTAATATATGCCACAAATTGAGGGATTGTTCTAAGCCATTGATCAAAATACAAATTAAATCAGATGTTGGTCATTGGTCTGTTTCTTAGTGAAAGGTGGAGACCATAAGTGTATTGTGGTTTATTCCAATTAACAAGTGCCATGTGTCCTTGTATTATTAAGTCCTATTAAGAAATCAGGCGACATCAACTTGGTCTATCTATTTGCTCGTCTCAAGACATGGCGAAAGTAGATTAAACCTAAAATTAGGCGTAGAAGAGAGAGGAGGTGTAAAGCAGAGGAGGCAAAATCACAGCAGATTAAGCTTGAGAGGATGCGTAGAGCATAGGCCAGATCTACACGATGAGATGAGACAAGGTCAAGGAGGAGAAAAATCGGAGAAGACAGCAACCAAACGTCGGCGGCGGTGAGACGATTCAGACGCCAACGACAGAGACAATGAGAGCGAGAGAGTGTGAGAGTTAGAGAGAAGTAGATGACTGAAGAAAGAGGGGCGGTAGCAGACTTAGGGTCGGAGGGGGGGTTTGGGGGGTAGGTTATTTTTTTTTTGCAAATAAATCCTCTGATACTCGAAATTTTCCAGTATGTTGGGTACCGGCCGGTACCTAACAGAAAACTCCGGTATCGGTCGGAACGGTACGGAGCTTAATACACTGCTAGGATTAGTCCCATACAAAGCAACCGCCCCCTAAGAGTCCAACTTAATGAATGCCAACAGATTTAGAGTCAAATCTTATTTTTACTGTAAAAATTAGGAGGAAATTTTATATATGATCATTATTTTGAATAATGGTATTTACTAACTTTGATATAAATGATAATTGCTCAATTTAAAATACTTTTTACGTAATTGGGTCTTATTCCACTATAAAAGTAAATATGAAAAATGATGCCATTTTAATTAGTAACGGTACATTTGGACCCCTATCTTGAGAGAATAGATCATTTGTTTTGATTATGGTGTTCTTGTCATGTTCTATTAAATTTTTGCACACATTTATATAAGTTTTATAGAAATATGTAACACATAAATATGTGGATGAGATTTAATAGAATAAGGGTGAAATAATGAGAAGCGTTTCATGTCATATCTTGAAGAGTCCAAACAATTCTCGTACAATCAATGTCACTACTCGTGTAAATTACAGGAAACAGTTGAAAGGATTATATATAATAGGACATGATCCACAACCGACGTGCGAAATAAGAAAGGTGTAGTTAGAGGTGTCTCACGACCAGCATGAGGTTTGAACAAAAGTTAATTAAATTAGTATTAAAATTGTTTATAAATTTTTAAACAAAATTATATATAAAATTTATGGTTTGGGTTGACAGTTCAATTTAGTCTTCATAAAATTAATTTTTAAAATTTTAAAAAATTTAAAATGAATATTAATACAAAACAAATTCAAATTTTACATATTAAAATAATTAAAAATTTGACCATGGAGTAGAAATAATTACGAAATAAATATATAAAGAAGTAGTAAATATTTTATAAAAATTTAACAAGGAAATCTTTTACAGATACACACACACACTTGGGATGTTTAACAAATTCAAGTTATTAACTACTTTGTAATATGGTGCATATTATTCCAATTATATTGTATGGGATTGTCAATGTGTTGCATAAACTTATATATATAACGTAACTTATACTTTTTATTAATTACAAGCCAATAATCCAATGATTTTAGAAATTTAACTTAGGCACTTTGGACATTTGAGCAGCTTCTGCTTAGCCCTAAGTGTGGTTTAATTAGACTTGGATATTACATTTTAGCTCATCTAGCTAGTTTCCTTCGTATCCATAAATACCCCGTTGGTCATCCATATCTAATTGTACTAGAACTGACGTACATCAACGTTGTCTATAACACATCATTTTGATTTAATTTGACAATCATATTTCTCGTTGTCTACTTAGTTTGACAACCATGCATGACTTAGAGGATAAGACCTGGCTGCATCAAGCCATGGCCAACTAACAGCAGCTAGCTGGCGTTTTAATGGCCATATAGCTAAGCAAGTGCAGCTAATTTTGTTATCCATGATTTGTGAATGAAAGCAGAGACTTTGTAAAAATTGAGATGCGAACAAAGGAGATAAAAGCCTGGATAAAAGATTGGAAGATGATTACAAATTATGATGGCTGAAATTGGTAAGTATCAGATGGGCTGAAAATTTATACTAGTATAGCTTTGTAGTTGGTGTGAAAAGCGGGAAAGGCACTTCTTTGGGTGAAACCCCAAAAACAGTAAAAATGCAGTGGTCCCTTAAAGCTCCTCGTCGCTTTCTTTCACTCACTCGTCTCTGACATATAGGGCTCGATCAAAGTGTTTGTAGTGGTAGTCGAAGCTCAGAGACAATGACCCATCTCTCTCTTTTCTCGGAGTGATGTATATGTAAATTTTTGATAAAGAGAGATTTTAGAGAGTACATGATGTCCATGGCAAAATGCAAAGCTATGAACAGTAGAATCTGTGACTCTGCTGTGCATGTCTGCGTGTCTGCTTTTATCAGCAGTCACTGCTGAATTTACTTACTCGACCACCTCCTCCCTCGCACATTTATTAACCGCATGAAAAGTTTCAAAAGAGAGATTCTTTAATTAGACAATCAAACTAGCACTTCCAACATTAAATACTATAATGCATAGAAAACTTGGTTTTCACTGTACTCTTTGTCTTCATCCTCTCTTACTCCACTCTCTCTCATAAATATTATAGACATGCATTAATTAACTAGAAGAATACAGTACAAT
Organism: Erythroxylum incrassatum; assembly: GCA_026546855.1. Taxonomy (NCBI): domain Eukaryota; kingdom Viridiplantae; phylum Streptophyta; class Magnoliopsida; order Malpighiales; family Erythroxylaceae; genus Erythroxylum; species Erythroxylum incrassatum. The sequence goes on along the minus strand of JANVCL010000003.1, from coordinate 17,243,541 downwards.
GACCATCTCAATTGTCATTTTTGTTCCAACTATTATCATAATCATCGTATTCTTCTTTTTCAACTTCACATATCTCGATTGTATGAGGAGCATGGCCATCTCCAAATGCACGAACATGATCCTTTAGAGATCTCTTATGTTTAAAATCAGATCCACAAATGCAAAACCAAAGCTTACCACAATTTTTCTCGTGTGTTTTCCAATCACCTCGAACTGCAAATGGCTTCCCACATCTTCTACATTCAAATGGTTTCACTCCGTGCTTTCTCTTGTAATGTGTCTGTAGGGTCCTGAAATCCTTCAATGGCTTCGATCCTGGGTGCTCTATGTTGTTTTTGCAGCCCTTAGCGCAGCAATAGCAAGGCAATCTTAGCAAAGAAGATGCCGGTTTTGTTCCTCTTAGCGACTCCGGTCCCTTTCGATATTGTGAACCATGTCCCCACATATGCATCTAGAGTTCCAGTAACAACATAAAAGGCGGATAATAAGAATTAACAAAAAAAAGTGTACTTAAAAAGATCAAACTAAAAACATACAGAAGTCCTAAACCCAAAAAATATAAATATAGAAGATTACACACTCGGGTGCTTTTTAACAATGAAGATATATGTGTGTTTCCAGAGTTGGAAGACGTTATGATAATGCGTTAAAAAGATAGAATTCTCAAAATGAAAGAGGTCGATGATAATCATTGAGAGACCTGCATGTTGTTGTATCTATTGAAAGTCTTGTTGCAGACAGCGCAAGGAAACTGTGTCGGGCAGACAAGTATTTGTGCGGGGGAAGGAATCCAGTACTGTCCTTTAGCCAGCTGAGGATCAATGTGATTGTGGTTGCTAGTGGTAGCTCCAGGTTCTGAAGGACGGAGATGAAGAGCAATAGTTGCACCATTCCCTTTAACAGGGTCTTTGTGAACATCATTCGGAAGCGGGTTCGAGGAGAGATGATGATAAGTAGAGATTGTACTGCTGTATTGTCCAGGAGGGCCTAGAGAAAGAAAGAGGGAATCTTCATACTCTTGCTCATGATCGCCTTCTAAAAAGGCACTTCCGCCGGAGGACATGCAAGAAGAGGAATGAGCTTGCATGATTGTTATGCAAGATTGCAGGCAGGCAGGCAAGCTGGAGAGACACAGAGGTATGGTCTCTCAGATTTGTAGGGGAAAACAAGAAAGACAAGTATAGATCACTATCTGCAGGTTTTAGGTCTTGTCCATTGGAGACCAGTATTGCTACAAGGTGCTTGTTTTTAACTAATTTTCTCAAAATAAATTGGGCTTCTGGAAAGAAAGTGATGTGTAGAACCTTGGCTTACGTGTTTGGATTAGAATGGCAAATGGAGACCACCAAGAACCGTGAATGGAGAAGGGAGTGGGAAAATCATAAAACCTAACGCTTACACTAATTCACCAACATAAACATATACTCTTACTGTCGATCCCAATGCGTGCTCGATTTTCGAGGTCTTTCTAATGACTTACTATCCCCTCTACCTCTATGCCTTCGCTTTTGAGTCTACTTCTGCGCATATTGACACATATATCTCTGCTCTCTCTCGCTGTCTGTCCATCAACAATGCAAAAGTGAAGTGGAAACAACGTTAACTGTAGAAGAGAAGGCGAAAGCGTGACTCTCTCGCTCTACTTTTGTTATTTCAGAGAGGTTGACAGGGACAGCTTGTTGACATGGAGATGGGAAATGTTAAAGGAGTAACAAATTTCCATGCAATTGAGGAGAGCAAGCAAACCGTATTAACCCATTACAAGTACGATAAGAGTCATTTTCCGATGGTTGTGGTCGTCAGTGTCCGCCAATTTGACGAACAGTTTCGAGCCAGACTTGTCAATGACAAGCAATGGGCTAAGCTTACAATAAAAGAATGTTCCTATCAGGGTAACATGATCCCGATTTTCACCCAAGTGCTTCAACCCTTAACCATATATAAGAGCATATTATTTGTGCCATCTAGGTAAATATGTAGGACGAGTGTTGAGCTTTTTCCGTATGGTGTATTAATCCTGGGCTTATTTTAAAGAGTGGGATGTTAGAGTATTGCTGATTACCTTTTTATGATAATCGTATAAGCCAACCGTAGCAAGAGATCATGTTTGGACTAACGTTAAATTGCTGATCGGCCGACAAATATGATTAGACATGACAGCAAATCTGAATTCCACGGGGAGATTGTATCAAAACCATCACATCAATATTGTGATTTGCATTAGCAAAAGCTCCTGCCCCCCGCTCTCTTAATCCACCAAAAGCTCTACCGAGAGGTCCTAGTTTCTAGCCGAGGTTTTAGAAGGTTTAAATTAGACCCCTATCTGCTTCCACCATCCATTTGGTTTATAAGATTACAAACTAAAACAACATATTCTATATGCATGAAGTATTGACATAAGGCTAGTACATCTTTAATGTCCTCTAAAAGACACTTTCTTTTTATTACTTCAAATATTAAAAGACACTTTCTTTCTTTTTTTGGTAAGAGAAAAGACACTTTCTTTTTATTACTTCAAATTTTTTTATTGGCATTGAAAAGGAAATAGTTTTATTTATGTAACAAAAATAACATTGTTTCATAAATAAAAAATGTTTTTTTATTTCAAGAAAAATAACATTGTTTCTTTATTGAATATCTTGTCTTCTCGCAGCCTAATGATCATTACGTGTATCTCTCCTCACTATTGTAGCATCATCCAACCTTCAAACCTGTAAAAGATAATTTTAATGACTCTTCTTTAATAGGTGAACAATAATTGAAAATAGTCATAACCCACGAATAAAGTTTCAACTTTTGCCTCAAAGAATCTCTAAGAATATTCTCCAATAATTTTATTGGTAGTTATTTTAAGAACAAAGTTTTATCTAAATTACTTAGTATAAGAAATACAATAAGACGGGGGAGATCGCATCAAACCTCTTAAATTGAAAGTAAAATCTATTTTGGTAGCAATAGTTTTGAAGTTTCTCTTGCACAATAACTTTAAAAAAATAAAAATAGAATCTTTCACCTTTTATTTTTAGGTCTAATCTGATTTGATTAAGTTTCGAGATCAGATAAGTCCGATCAAGCTCAAATTCTAGCTTAGATTGCAAATTTTGAGTCCAATCAAGCCTCCAGCTGCACCTAAACCTATTCTAACCTATTAGCAAACATAGTTGCGTATGAAATATGTATAAAAAGGATTTTGCTATAGAGTTATAGGCATATGAATAAAGGAAATAATCAAAAGATTATTTACAATTAGTTTCCCAAACATTCTAAATTGATTATTGAAACATTACACATTAATTGTCTAATATTTTACATAATATTATTTCATTATTATGCAATCAATAATATTTTAATAATATCATACTATAGTGATTAACACCTTCCCTCAAACTCAAGATGGGGAAATGGAGCCAAGTTTGTTGACAATTTTATTGAATTGAGTTCACAATTGACCTTTTGTGAAGATGTTAGTTGCCAGATCATTGTTGTCTCTTATACTTGTATAAGATAAGAGATTAATAACATAATTTGTTTGAGAGAGACAATAGCACGAATTATCATGATGAATTTATAATCCAAGAAAATATGCTAGATGTTTGAGATCTTTCATTTCAAAGTGTTGACTCAGGTACTTTTCAATTTTGTAACACCACTAAGTTCATTGTCAATAATGATCATATAACCTATCTATAGTACTAAGTGACATATGAAAAATTATGTGACATAAATAAAGAAAAATGATGTGTTTTAATGATACAATGTGTCACAATAAAGTTGCTGGAGACAATTATCTCATGAGAGCACATTGGCAGGGATTTCTAACTCTTCATTCTTCCATATGCCCTTTGATGGTTGGCATGTTTTTTATGGCACAAATCAACATATCCCAACCATTAAAATTGGCTAATCCAATGAATCGAATGATAAATTGTTGTATTTCTTGACAAGGACAAAATTTGGTCTCTTTTGTGCTTTATGTAGCCAATATTGATCGGTCCATTACTTACACTACAAATTGATAATTTTGAGCTATTAATTAGTATATAAAGTGGCTCCATCTGGTGTACCCATTTTGAACCATCAAATACCTCTAATTTTTTAGGTATTTTCAAAAACTTAAATAAATCTTAACCTTTGATCTTCTAAGAATTTAATTTAAATCCTCCATTAGGCCTCATAAATATTCTTGATTTTCAAAGATAAGAAATTAAGAGATTTTATGCCTCTTAGTGACCATCATCTTCCCCTCTTTGAGTTTTACTATACACTCATCATCATTAATATTCTTTAAACTAGGCTTATCCCCCTTCTACCTCCTCTTCACTCATAGATACATACTTTCCATCCTCTTTTATCATCTTTTCTAGCTTGTTAGGACATTGTGCAACCATATGTCCTCTCCCTAGACATTTGAAGAACAAAACATCTTTATGATTGATTTTTGAAAAGGAATTAACATTAGCTTTCACTCCACATGAAGCATGCATTTTTGGTTTAGGTACTTCATATTTTGGGAGATTTGTCTTTCTCTTTACTCCCTAAATTACACCATGTTGAAGAACCCTTATTGAAAAAACAAAAATGATTAATAGGCCTCTTCTTAATATGTTTTCCACCTTTATGTTAATATGCACTGCATCCTCCAACTCTATGTAATGATGTAACTCAATGATATTGATAGTTTCTTAGTTTAGCTAACAAATAAATTGAGAAATTTTCACCTCTCAATCTTTCTTTGTATTTGCCCTAATTATAGCAACTTTCATCTCCTTATATTACTCCTCCGTGCTCTTGGAACCTTGAGTTAACATTTGCAATCTTTGGTAAAGCTCTTTATAATAGGAACTTTACACAAATCGCTTCCTTATCACCAAATTCATCCCGTCTCAATTTCTAATAGGTAGCTCTTGGTTCCTCCTTCTAGTGAGAACTTATTAGTCCTACCAATCCACTATATTGTCACAAAGCTTTACGTTAACTAGTTTAACCTTCTTCTTTTAAAAAAAATTATAGCACTCAAAAGCTAACTTTACACACTTCTCCTACTCCAAGTATGCATCTAGATCTACCTTCCTCATAAAAGGTAGTATCTCCATCTTAATGTTATCCATTTTACTATTTACCATTTTTCATACTCCTTTTCAAATACTATACCAAACTTGTCTCCTCCTTATCTCTATATTCTTCCTCCTTTACCGCCTCTTGGGTTGAGCTCTCCCAAGTAGTTGATAATACCTTTAACTCTATCATTCACCTTAAAGTCATTAGTCTTAGAAGTTGGAGATGGATTATGTTGTACTCTAACTGTAGTAGCTTTATGTTTCTACAACTTATCTTAAACTTCACCAAATTATAAAAGAAGTTGTTTATATTGGCCTTAGATGATGTTCATCTGACATTTTATAATTAATTAGGTTAGTGTTGAAGATAGGTAAAACTTTCCCCTTTCTCTCAATTAATAGTTCCTTAAGTTGATTCTTGGTGTATGCATTGCAATTTGTTGATTTGTTAATATTTCGTGATTAATTCTTGAGTTGAATTGGTTGATTGAATTGCGTTATTGTTTTAGTTTCGTTATAGTTAAATTTTTGCAATTTGTTTCAACCTTAGAGTTTAGGATTAGATTAACCTTCCTCATGGTATCGACATCTTAGATACTATCGAATGACCCATACGCTTACAGAATATCAAGGTTAAAATATTAAAACTACACATACCGGAAAACAACGATTAAGTTTTTGGCGTCGTTGCCAGGGAAGTGATTAGTTTAGTTCTATAGTTTAAAGTGTTTAGTTTAGTTTTTAGTCTTTAATTTTTATTTTCGTTCTTTCTTTTCTATTTCTGAAATCGTGCTCTTGCATGAACGCAAGAATCATGAGAAGTTCGAGTCACGCAACTAAAAAATTAGATTTAGACATTACTCTATTAGAACGGACCATTAGGAAAGCTCGGCGTAATGAAGAAGAAGAAGTTACAAAGACAACAATGATTGAGGAATTCTAGTAGGATTTGGACCAACGGAGCAAACCAAGGACGAAAATATGAACTTTATGAGACTAGGGTTTAATATGGCTAACCAAGCAGCTAGACCACCAATACAAACTGCACAGTTTGAAATTAAACCAGCTCTCTTGAACATGCTTTAACAGAATGTGCAATTTTATAAACTAGCAAACGAAGTTCCCAACGCGCACATAGTAAACTTCGTAGAAATCTGTGATACCTTTAAGTACTATCAAATGTCAGAAGATGCAGTTCGAATTAGGCGTTTTCCTTTTACCCTTAGAGATAGAGCAAAGGCTTGGTATCACTCCCTTAACCTAGCCAATGTTACCACTTGGGATCAATTAGTCCGTGTCTTTTTAGATAAATATTTCCCCCTGACTAAGACCACTAAGATCATGAAGGAAATCACCAACTTCCAATAAGGTGACGGGGAATCGATCTACGAAGCGTGGGAACGATACAAGGATTTATAATGGAAATGCCCACATCATAACTTACCTAGGGAATTTTTGTTACAAACGTTATATAATGGGGTTACCCCACATATGAGAGGCACGATCAATGGAGCTTTAGGAGGATCATTTATAAGGAATACAATTGATGAAGTGAAAGAATTAATAGAGGAGATGGAGAGTAATAGTTGTTTATGGAGGAATGAGCGAAGTAGACAAACTACTACATTCTATGTACAAAAATTAATTATAGTTGCTGATCAAATGACGGAAATGCAAGCGAAGATTGATAACTTGACTCGACAACTCAACAACATGAAGGCTTCGTCCTTAACTCCAATGAAGGCCATACAACTTAAGTGTGAACTCCAGTGGACTGTTTCTTAATGAAAGAAGGTGATCCAGAGCAAGTGAATTACATGGGAGCCTAATGTGGACAAGGAGGGGGAAACAATCCCTACTCCAACACTTACAACCCTAGGTGGAAGAATCACCTTAACTTCTCTTGGACGAACAATGCGGGAGGATAGTTTAGACCTCAAGGACAATCGGGCTTCCAATAAGATAAACCAACCTCAATGGAATCTAAGTTGGATAAGATTTTAGATAAGATTGGAGATATAGAGGATGTACATAGGAGGCTTCAGAGCAAATTTGAGCCAGTTACCAAGAACCACGCCTCTTCAATACATAATCTGAAGGTCCAAGTAGGTTAGCTAGCTGAAGCAATATCTACTCGGAATGTAGGAACCCTTACAAGCAATACCGAGTCTAGCCCAAAGGAAAGGATAGGATCATGTCCATCTCGTAGACCCTGGGAAAGGAACTTGATTATACAAAGGAGAATGAAGATAAAGGAAAAGGACAAGTAATTGTGTAACTCCTTCCAAATGAGCTCGGAATTGAGTCAATCAAGGAATCTCGACCCAAATTACCATACTCCATTTTAGCATAACAAAAATCATTATCAAGTAGGTAACGAGGAATTCTAAAGAGGTTGACTTAAACAAGGTTAAGAACATAACGGAATACCTACAAACGAGGCTTACATTAATGGGATCGGTGAAGAAGAAGGTTAAGGAGCGCAAAGCAGAAGAAAACCCCAATATAGCACAGAAGAAAGAGGATCCAGGGAATTTTTACATTCCTTGCACTATAAATGGAGTCAACATAGACAGGGCATTCGCGAATTTGGGAGCGAGTATCAATATGATGCCTAACATCTTTAGTCAAAAGTTGGGGTTAAGAGAGTTAGTACCCACAAAGATGTTAGTAAAGACAACCAACAGAACAGCTCATCAACCAAAGGGGATTATTAAGGATGTGCAAGTACAAGTCGATAATTTTACTTTTCCTACAGACTTTTATTTGTTGGATAATGGAGAAGATGTAGAAACCCCTGCGGTCCTTGGAAGATCATTCCTAGCCACTGCTCGCTCAATCATTGATATTGATGGGGGGAACTAAGTCTGAGGGTATGTAAGCAATAAGTAACCTTCAAAGTGTCAAAGATAGACAAAATTCCTCCTTTACCTCCAACTAATGTCAAGGAGCCCGAACCTCGAAGGCAATGGGAAGATATTGCGGATCCTGGGAGTGCCTTCAGAAAGAAGCGATTGTGTAGAAGAAGGCAAAAGAAGGAGAGACACAAGGAAGGTGGAATCAAAGGTATGGTAACTCATGTGCAAATTGTTAGATTAATGACTACACTGCCATTGCACCACTCATTTGAACCACCATGAGCAAAAAAAAAGCGTTGAGCTACCAACGTTAAAAGAAGCGTTGTATGGGAGGCAACCCTTGAAATTTCAGTTTCCTTAAATTGTCTTTAGAAATTTGAATTCCGTAGTTAGCTTATTTCGTTTTCAAATAAAATCGAAAGGCATAAGATGTCGACGTGAATTCTATGATCGATGAAGTAAGTAAAGAGAGGTAAAGAGCCACAAGAAGTTAAGAAGAGATTTCGGAAAGTAGAGAATGACAAAAGAAAAGAAAAATTAAAATTGGTAAAAAAATTGTAGACTATGATTGCGACCTATGGCAGGGTAAAAATGACAGACACGTGCATTTCACTTAAAATTTTACCATTTAACCATCCAATCATCTATAAATACATTTCTAATTTCACTTTTTCACTCACTTTTATTTTCACTTTATCTCTCTAAACTTTATCTCTCCAATCACTCTCACTTCTCTCTACAAAATTTCAAACCTCCAAATTTCTTTCGACTTCTACCGACTCACATGCCAATATGTCGTGCATCAAGCAAACAGTAAAGCCTGATCAATTAGCGAGGCAAACACAAGTCTCAGGACGAGGGAAGAGGAACAAAGTAGCTAATTACAGAGCACCTTTCCCAATCTTCTCGAATGAGGAAGGTACTTGTTTCCATTCCCTTCGTAGTAAACAAATTATGGTTCCAAAATATCCTCACTTTGAAACTTTATATAGATTAGAACTGTGATACAAGATCGAGAACTTAGTTGAGAAAATTCAATAGGGTTAGTTTATTCAAATTCAATTCCCAGTTTACGAAGAACTGGCCTTAGAATTTTTTACTTCTCTTCAATATGAATCCAACAAACCTAGGGAATTGTGGTTTAGGTTGCGGGGACAACCCTATAGGATTGATTATGATACCATGTATGAAATTTTTGGTTGCCCCGAGTCTTCCGTAGTGGATCAACACGACAATTTTCATGTTAGCCCTTATTGGACACAACTAATTGGATTAGAGCATTTTGACGCTAATAACGCATACAACAGCAATATTAGGAGTCACAAACACTTATTAATGCGCAAATACATGTGCCAAACAGTTTTTGACAACAACGGAAACCAACAAGTGTTCAACAAAGGAACTGTTTATGTTATAGTGCATGGATCATAGTATCCCAGTTTACACAACCACCCACATTTTTAATGCAATTATTGTTTCTCGAAAGAAGAGCAGCAATAATTTAGGAATGGACTTGATTTTGGCCATAGCTAACTACTATGGAGTTGAGTGCAACAGACTTAAAATCTACCATCCTGAGTTCATGAACCAACATCATCTATGGCGGGCTGAAATCTTGAAGTTTCATAATATGGAACTTCGAGATATTAGTATCAAGACACATGTCAAAGGTGGGACTGGTTAAGCAAGTTCAAGTGCCCAACAACAACAAGAAGGGGATTTGACTAGTAAGGAGTCTAAAGAGGAAGAAGATGCAGAAGAACCGGGATGAAATAAGGTACTGAACACAATCTCTGCAAACACTAAGGTAATTATAGATACACTTACGAAGAACTCCCGAAGGATGAAGGAGATGGCTCGAACCTAGCGATGCCAAAGCCGAAAGATATGTCGTATTCATCGCTATTTCGAGGCTCAGGGTGTTCAACTGCCACCTCCAACTTCATCACCACCTCCATCACCATAAACCTTGCTCTTAATCCTTTCTTTATTTTTTAAATTTAGTCATTTTATTTTTATTTTTTATTTTTTATTATTATTTTTCATTCTACTTTAATTTATATTTCTTTTGTCTTTATGTGAGTTTGTTATCACCTTCTCACATTGAGGACAATGTATTGTTCAAATGTGGGGAGGGTTATGTTTTTTTATTTGAATGTGAATTTTGCATATTATAGTTGTTAGGTTGCATTATGTGAATCGTGCGAATGTGTCAATGGCTTAGATGAATTGAAATTGATTTAATTTTGAACATGGTCTATTAGGTTGTAGAGAATTATTAACTTGCATAATTGGTTAACTGGAGTTCCTTGATTAAGTATGTAGCTTAATTAGGATTTAGTGTTTAAGTGTTGCCCTCTAAATTGTCACATTCATTCATAATTTGAGCCCTTTTAACCTAAGCAGCTTTGCTAGTACTTTTTCATGAATACGAGTAGCTAAAGCAACAAGGTTGTAACAAAATATTTAAAAAGTGGTTATTTTTTAAAATAAGTAACTATTCCGCTGGCCTTCGAGTTATGAATAGAGCTAGTAGCCAGTTGAGAACGTGATATAGTTGAGTAACCAGATCGACACACATCACAAATATGTGCCTTCACGTAAAAAGGCTATAATGACGTTCCAATCGAGCAGCTTAATAAAAAACATGATTTAGTTAGGTAACCAGATCGACATTCATAATCAATGTTTGCCTCCGCATAAAAAGACTAAGTCTATATTCATAAAAATTAAATAAAAATAAAAATATTTTTTTGAATAAACCTTCCGAACTTGTAATAGTTTGACTTTTCATGAAAATTTATTTAGGATTAGTTACAGAGTTGAACGACCAAAGAATTATTAATGAGTGTGTGTAATTGAAAAGGGTAAACAATTTAACACTTGAGTCTTGATTAATATGTATATTTAGTTCAAAGCCCCAAGAAATGAATGTTGCATGTTAATGATTTGAAATGACTTGAATGATTGTGTTTTAAATTAAATTTATTTCATGAAGTTAAAGGCGTTGTCTCATTACTACATTGTGTGCTGTGTGAATTTCTGTGTGTTTGTTATTTTGTTTGCTTTAGGACAAGCAAACGTTTAAGTGTGGGGATGTTGATAAGTGTGAAATGCATCGTGTTTTAGGGTATAGTTTGATATATGTTTATCTCTTTATTCAATTGTTTAGTATGCATTTTTGGTATAATTGTGTTAGTTTGTGAATTATTTGTGTTTTAAGTGTTTTTATGGGTTAGTACAAGTATTTGAGCTTAATCATTATGTCTTTGAGGTACCTTGACGTGTTTGTTAATGTTTTAGGGTCAACAGTGAAGAACGGAGAAGTTTCGGAGAGACTTGGACCGAAACAACGGCTCATGATCGTGACTATCTACCACGATCGTGACAGAAGCAAGGGAAACAACCCCATGATCGTGGCCAAATCGCCATGATCGTGATAGAAGCATAAAACTTGTCCCACGATCATGATAGAAAGCATACAAGTGGCCCACGATCGTGGCCTGTATCAGGCAGACTTGTAAACACACTAAAAAGTCGAGTTTTGAGGAATTTTCAAACCTTTTGACCTTGGAAAAACCCTAGGGCTGCCTATAACACATTAAGTATATAAAGAATGAGACAAAAGAGAGAGAGGGCTTCTGGCATCAGCTACCATCACAAAACCCTAGAGAGAGTTCATCGAGAGATTTAGAAAGAGACGAAGGAAGATAAGAAGCCTACATGAAGTACTTCCCAAAATAGGAGGTTTCTCGTTGTTGCTACCTCCAACATCCATTTGGATCTATTTTCCAGTGTATTTCCATTTGTATCTATGTATAGAATTGGAATACCTGTTGAGATAGGATTTATGAATGTTGAGGATTGTCTAAACTAACCTTTAGATTATTTTTATCTTTGATTCAATAAAAATCTGATTGTTTATGTGAATTGGATTCATTGTGATTG
>JANVCL010000003.1:17189715-17207186 GCA_026546855.1 Erythroxylum incrassatum | reverse complement strand
ATTCTTAATGCTATTATTCAATTTTACCTATGATCGTATCTAGGTTATTGTTTAATAAGATTGCTAGGATACATGTTCCTAGTCATTACACTTAAGAGAAATTTCCCCCAATGAATGCTTGTTAACAATTGCAATTTTATGTCAAGGATCCATAATAGCATAGTAACATCGGTAACCGAAACCAAGGTATTTTTCTTATTGAATTTTTAGATTTAATTATTGTTTCAATTTTTTATTTTTCCCTTTTTATTTTTATTATTTCCGTGAGTGACAAAACCCCCTTTTTTATTTTCGTTATTTGTGTCGTTTAAACTAGCTAACCTTTACCGTTAAAAATTCCTCGTGGGAACGATATCCGCTTACCACTACTACATTAATTTGTTTTAACGAAAGTGATTTCTTTTATATTTGGTTACAGGCGACAGCATCACCATGTGACATGTTAAATCGCACCCGTGAGGCCTTCTCACAGGGGTGACATATTAAGTCACACCCATGATATGCTCATTTATTTATTTTTCCACGTGAACGAGTTAGTTGCGTTGCAGTTATTCTGTTAGACAATTAGTGTACTAAATTTTGTATATAATCAGTGATGAGTTTCGGTTACTAATATGAGAAAATATTCAGATTCTTTCTAATATCGATTTGTTCATATTATCAGAGCAGAGTTATTAAAGAGAGCTGGTAGTTTCCGTTAACCGTTTTCATCACGATATGGAGGAGGAGGATTCAGCTCAAGGACAGAGGATTTTATTACTCAAACTATGAATGATTCATTAACATTGCAAGGATCTAATCATCCTAGAATGGGGTTGGTAACTTCTCCTTTAAGAGGTAACAATTCCCTTTCATAAAGTCGAGCTATGAAGTTAGCTGTCAAAGTAAAAATGAACCTAGGATTCATTGATGGTAGATACAAAATACCAGATGAAAATTGGTTAGTTTACAATTCATGGTGTCGAGTTAATAGTATGGTTACATCATGGATATTAAATTCGATTTCTAAAGAGATCGTTGATGCTTGTTTGTATGCCTCAAGTGCTTTTGAGCTTTGGAAGGAATTAAAGAAGAGATATGGAGAATGTAATGGTCCTCTTTTGTATCAGTTACAAAGAGAAATCAGTACAATCACGCAAGGAAATATGTCTATTGTTAGGTATTTTACAAGATTGAAGAAACTGTGGGATGAATTTAGATGTTTGTTACCAATGCCAAAGTGTTCATGTAATTAGTGTACGTGTGGAACTGGAAAGAAAATGGAGGAGATCAATTCAAGTCAAAAGCTGACACAATTTCTGATGGGATTGACTGAAAGTTACGACCAGGTTAAAAATCAAAATTTGGTAATGGATCCATTACCAATTATTGACAAAGCATATTCAATTATTTTGACAGTAGAGAGACAGAAGGAAATTCATCTAGCGATAGTTAAACCCCATAACAACAGTGCCATGTTCGTTAGAGCACAAGTAACTAAGGCCGATAAACGTGGGAAAGGGAATTACAAACGAAGAGATACTGTAGACAAGTCTGAATTAAAGTGTGATTTTTGCAAAATGACCAAACATACCAAAGATAGTTGATTCAAAATTCAAAGCTATCTAGACTGATATGAGTTAAAAGAGCATTAATAGAAAACATCAAAGAAAAGTTTGGCAAATTTGGCAGAAACAGGGGAAACAGAAAAGCTGCATACAAAGTCCATTCATAACAGCACCAATGACTGGTCGATGAACATTTCTAGCTTGATTCAACAAGAAGTGGAAAGATTCATGAAAGGGAAATAAAGTCTGGCGTAAACAGAGGAAATAATGTGAATTTTGCAAATTTGCAGGTACGATTCCATACCATTCTTTTAGTTCTCTTGAATTAATTGGAACTGACTCTTGGATAATAGACACTAGAGCTTCCAATGACATGTGTATGGACGTAACAAAAATGAAAACCATTCAGCCAACTCCTGTGTATCTACCAGATGGAAATATTAAGTTTCTTCATCACGCTAGTGATATACATTTGACAGATAATCTTACCTTAACCTAGTTTTCGTTTTAACTTACTATCTGTTAACAAGTTAACAACAGCAGCACATACCAAATTCATCTTTTATCCCTTTTGTTGTCTTCTACAGGACTTGAAGACTGATGACATACTAGCTGTTGGAAAAACAATAGGCAAACTATACATACTTGATCATTCTTCTTTTGATCTGTGTGTCATAAAGCCTTACGTTGAAAAAACCAGTGTTTTTCCTTGTTCTTTTGTCAATCAAATTTTTGTAGTGGATGGGATAGTATCGCACAATAGACTTGGACATCCTTCAACTGCTGTAACCACTTACATTTGTTCCATGAATAAAATTCATTTTGATTACCCAACTACTTGTGATAGTTGTCCTATGTCAAAAATGCAGCGTCATTCTTTTCCAAATAGTGACATACATACAATCAGATGTTTTGAACTCATTCATGTGGATTTATGGGGTCCTTATCATCCTCAAAACATCAATGGCTCCAATTTTTTCTTAACTGTCGTTGATGATTTTAGCAGATTTACACGGACATTTCTGCTCAAATATAAATCTCAGATGCCTTCCATTCTTTAGTCTTTCTTCCAAATGACCCAAACCCAATTCAATCTCAAAGTACAAGCTGACCGAAGTGATAACGGTTCAGAGTTTTTGAACCAAGATTGTTTCTTGCTTTTCGCCAATAATGGAGTCAGTCATCAACGATCTTGTGTCCATACCCCTCAACAGAATGGGGTGGTAGAAAGAAAGCGTAAACACTTGTTACAGATAGCAAGAGCTTTGATGTTTTAATCCCGTTTGCCAAGTTTTGGGGAGAATCTATATTCACTGCCAATTATCTAATCAATCGTATGCCATCTATTAAACTTTCTTGGAAAACCCCATATGAAATTCTTTCTCATAAACCATCTTCTATCACCTTAGAAGTTTTGGTTGCCTTTGTTTTGCTACAAACACCAACCCTGTTAAACGACATTTTGATACAAGGGCATATAAATGTGTTTTTATTGGTTATAGTCCTGGACAAAAAGCATACAAACTTTATGATCTCCATAACCATAAAGTTTTTGTCTCTAAAGATGTTCGTTTTCATGAACAGATTTTTCCTTATCTTCAGTTACATGACACTTCAAACTCTACTCCTTTACCCAACTGTTTTGATTTTTTTGATGCTAATATTCCTAATCCTTGTTATCATCATTTCACTAATTCTCCACCACATGTCCCCTTGCCTCCTTCGGCTGCACTTCCCTTAGTAAATGAATCAACAATTATGACACCAACTCAGTCACGAAAAAGTGACAGAGCTCGAAAACCACCTGCATGGTTGAATGATTTTGTTTCATCTACTGTTCATCCTATTCCTTCTTCCATTACCGGCAACAGCCTTACACCACAAACATTTCCTTATCGTCACTCACCTAATCTTTCTACATCGTACCTTTCATTTTTAGCTACAATGTCTAATATTCAAGAGTCATTTCTTTTAATCAAGCTAGACTAAAAAAAGAATGGATAGATGCCATGAATGTGGAGTTGCAGGCACTTGAGGAAAACAAAACATGGCAGTTGACAGAGTTGCCACGGGTAAAAAGGCCATCGGCTCAAAGTGAGTATATGAGATCAAAATCAAACCCGATGACACAATTGACAGATACAAAGCTAGGTTGTAGCTAAGGGTTTTAACCAGGTTGAAGGAGAAGATTTTATTGACAGTTTCTCCCCAGTTGCAAACGTTGTCACTGTCCGATTGTTCTTGGCAATTGTAGCAACTCATTCATGGCCACTTCATCAACTAGATATCAATAATGCTATTCTTCATGGATATCTAGATGAAGTGTACATAGTTCCTCTTGACAGGTATGCTAAAGCTCAGAAACATCAAGTTTGTAAATTGTTCTTATCCTTATATGGTCTCAAACAAGCATCACGATAATGGAATCATGAGCTTACAACCAAACTGCAGTCTATTGGATTCATTCAATCTGCAAATGATCACTGTTTGTTTATCAAGAAAACTGATTATTATTTCCTCAGCTTACTTGTCTATATTGATGATGTTCTTCTCATAGGTTCTTCCGACTTGGAGATCACAAAGTAAAACAATTTTTGCTTCATCAATTTACTATCAAGGATTTTGGTTTGGCCAATAATTTTTAGGCTTAGAGATAGCCAGATCTACCGAAGGAATTTCCGTCAAGCAACGTAAATATGCTTTGGACATCCTCGATGACGCTGATTTATTGAGTTCTAAGTCTGCAGCCACACCAATACCAAAGGGGTATAAGTTTAGTGCTGATAGTGTTGAATTATTAACTAACCCGGAGTGCTACAGACAATTGGTGGGCAGATTGTTGTATTTGCAATTTTCTTGTCCAAATCTCTCCTATGCAGCTCAACAACTTAGTTTTTTCAAGCTCCACGATCTTCTCATTGGGATGCAACAGTACACGCCTTATGTTGTATTAAAGGCACTCCTTCAAAGGGGTTGTTTTTCTCCTCGCAACTCTTTCAAATTTGAAGCTTTTTGTGATGCTGATTGGGGCTCCTGTCTTGATACACGTCGTTCTCTTACTGGCTTCTGCATTTTTCTTGGTGGTTCCCCAATTTCCTAGAAAACTAAGAAGCAAACTACTATGTCTCAGTCCTCAGCAGAAGTGGAATATCGAAGCATGGGTGCTACTATTTGTGAGTTACAATGGGTTCCTTATTTGTTGCAAGATTTCCAAATTTTGGTCCTGTTACCAATCTCTTTGTGGTGTGATAATCAAGCTGCCATTCATATCACTTCAAATCTTGTTTTTCATGAACGCACTAAGCATCTAGAAATTGATTGTCATCTTGTTTGTGACAAGTACAAACAGGGGTTGAATTTTCCACGCTATCTTCCTTCCAGATTTCAAGTTGCCAATTTGTTTACCAAGTCTTTAGCTGCTCCTCTGTTTTAGCAATTTATCTCCAAGTTGGACTTGCGTGATATACATCCAAGTCCAACTTGAGGGGGGATGAACAAATAGGTATAAATAGCTATATGTCACGGGTGTTGCTCATTTATTTATTTTTCCACATGAACGAATGAGTTGTGAGCAATTATTTTGTTAGACAGTTAGTGGACTGAATTTTGTATATAACTAGTGATGAATCGCAGTTACTGATATGAGAAAATATTTAGATTCTTTCTGATATCGATTTGTTCAAAAACGGCTAACAGTAAGATATAACTTCCTAAACTCTTTCATCAATCATATAACCTCCTGAAGTAAATGATTGGAATATTAAGTACTTAGGAAGAGAATACAACTAAATATGAATGCCAAGGAAAAAAAAAGTGAAACAAAGCTAATTCATGTATTATTTCAATCCAAACTTGGAGAAACATTATACAGACTAATTACTCTCTCTTGATAATAGGGTTAAGGACGTTAATATATCAGTTAGCACAAAATCATTGCATCTAGAAAAGGGACAGACAAAGAATCCACCACTGAGAAAAAACTTACATTGTCAAAGAGTGGATCCAGTAAAGGCTTAGCATTAGGAGTTGCTATGACTCTAAGATTTTTGTTCCTTTCAGAAAGCGGCTTTAAGGTTCTTAAGTGACAATGATCGTCAAGGCTTTGTGTTATCAATACGCAATCCAGCTCTGGAAGATCTCTAAGCTGCAGTACAATTGGATCAGCAATTTGGATAAATACATTAATTCTAAAATTTATCCAACACGATATTTATCCACAAACAGTATATTTGGATCAGCAACTTGGATAATTACATCCATGCTAAAATTTATCTAACACGATATTCATCCACAAACGAACAGACTGTCTGACAAATAACTCCATTCCACTTTTATGGTCTCACATGAATTACCAATAAGTTTATGATACGTAAATAATAGAGCAGAAAATTGATATACAAGGGAAACTTTAAGCCATAAGAAACAGTAAAAATGGCAATCCCAAAAATGAACAAGTACCTGGAAAGTCTTAATGAACTTCTTCGCAGCATCATAGAGCCAGGGAATTCCAAAATCCAAGTTACCGACTAAAATTGGATCAACCAAAATATTAACCCCAGCCACGTCCCACAGCCAACTATTCCCCTAAGAGAAGCACAAGTAATGGAACTTCTCAACCAACATGTGTACAAAATCAGAAACGCTCTCCCAATTTAGCAAATAGCCAAATCAAACTACACGAACACTCACCTCCAAGTAAGTGAGTTTAAACACATCAGTGCAAGAGCTCGACCCAACAGCGCTCTCTTCGGAAACAACTGCAGAACCAGCCTTCTTCAACCTGTAAATTCACGTAACTTAAGGCTGCGAACATAAAACCTCATAACAACAAGAAGTAAACACCATACTTTAGAATCAGGTGGGAAGTGCAGAAATTCAGAGAAAGACCTATTTGTTGACAGCTTCAATGGGATTGAAGGGAAGTTGATTGGAGCATCATGAGAAAATGAAAGACATGTGAATGAAAAAGGCCTGACCGGACACAAGGTCCTAGCTCTACAGGGAGTGTAGGGAAGAGAACCGAACTGAAGAGCCATAACAATGATCTTTACAGAGACAACAAGAAAGGCCGTGTCTTTGTACTCACTGGGCCTTTGCGCTCGAGAATTGCATTGCTGCCTCGACCACTCGATGCTTTGTGATTAGCAAATAATGCCTGCGTGGTTGTGATTTTTCCACGCTCTAGAGGTTCCCCACCGTAAGTTCCCGAGTCCAGATATGTACTCTTAAGGAACTTTCGTTGTCTGATGCCGTCGACTCCAAAAGAATTGGAAGTTTGACCTTTGGTATTGCTGGAATTTGAAGAAAAATCGTGAAAGAAAGAATATCATAGCTGGATGTGAAACAGTTAATAGAAACCTCAGTGAACCATGATCATTGGAAACAAGTTGGACTGGCTTTACCTTATATGTCTGAGGGTACTCCAAATTTGAATCATTTTCTATAAGTCCAGTGGTATTTTCCCAGGGAATTAGATGCATATACTCTTAACTTTGTTTTGTGAAAATGATTAAGACCTTAATGAAATTATTAAAAAAATGACTAGGAGAAAAACAAAGATCTTTCATTTCCTGGTTTGAAAAAAAAAATGACTACTTTTTTTTTTCAAACCAGGAAATGAAAGATCCTTGTTTTTCTCCTCAGATTTTTGAACCATAGAAGCATGTGCACAGCCCCTCAAATGTTTTAGACAAATGAAGTGAATCAAGCACGTGTGGTTAACACAATCAAGTGTTCAGTAACCCTTCGTAATCGGAATGGAAGAGCTTTAGGCCTTTCCAGCCTTCTGCAAATGACTGCGATGTGGAATCAAGAAG
Organism: Erythroxylum incrassatum; assembly: GCA_026546855.1. Taxonomy (NCBI): domain Eukaryota; kingdom Viridiplantae; phylum Streptophyta; class Magnoliopsida; order Malpighiales; family Erythroxylaceae; genus Erythroxylum; species Erythroxylum incrassatum. The sequence goes on along the minus strand of JANVCL010000003.1, from coordinate 17,199,823 downwards.
CTTCACTCCTTTCCTCTCCCAACACAAAACGGATGTTTTTATGGCCAATTCTTTGTACATTTCAGTTCTTATTATAACTTAAAAGCCAGTTCTCTCTCCCATCTTCGGGGTTGATAAGGTTCGATCTTCACAATCTTGTTTCCCTGAGGTAACGGTAAATCATCTGCAGAATGAATTTTCTCATGCCAAATAAATTCATTCTCATGCTCAAATTTCCTTAGAATTTCTGCGGCCGCTTCCATTTCTTTCCTGAATATGACTTTCCATGCTTCCTCACCAGGCATACTCTTTTCCACGTTCATCAATGCATCGCGAAGCACTCCAATGGCAATCCCAATTTGGCTATCTTCCCTCAAAACTTCGGCCTGGTATTTCTGGCCTTGTAACTCATGTAGAACTTTGCAACATGACACAAATTCCTACATGGTAAACAAGGAAAGCATCTATCAGCATCTAACAACTATTTGAAAAAGGAATTATGATCTTATGCAACCGAAAATAGCACAGAGCATTCTCTTGCATGATTTACTTCATGTTCAATAAACACGACTATTGGGAACAATATAACTAGTCAATATGAACCACCTGACAAAACCACAAGTGCACAACGGAGTTTTAAATTATTAAAGAAACTGCAAGAAACATTTATTTGACTATTGTAAATCCTAGAAAGCATGCAAGCTCTCACTTTCCTGCATGACATAGTTTTCTTCTTCCAAAAATCTTAGGAATCCTCTTAAAATTTTAATATTTGGAAAACGTAGGTTACAGGAATATTTTTTTGATTCCTAGTGTGTATAGCTGCATATATTCCAAATGAAGCCCAGTTCAAGTGCCTTTTTCCCATCATTATTTTATTGATTTGTATTTACGAACTCAAGTTTGCAACCAGCATTATTTTGGTAGAAGCTTGCAACCAGATGAATAAAAGGTCAAGTTGGTGAAAAACATATTCTAATAACAAAAAAATGGCACATAATTGTAAACCTCTAACTCAAAGTAATACAACTGATTTCAGTCAATCAAAGATTCATATATCTGCTAAACCTTTAGCAACTGTGGACATGTATAGTATGAATTTGTATCTAGATGAATCTCGCATAAGCATCCATGAGTAAAAAGTTTGGAACCATAACAAAATGCTTATTTCTATATATAGTCGAGGACAAAATAAAAAGACATCGACTTAAGAGCCATTCGGTTTCACTTCAATTTTTCTGTTATCGTTTTTAGTTTTTGTTTTATAATTTTAGTTTCTATTCTTTCAAATTAAAACAAAAACATGTTTAATTACTAATGTAAATGTAATTATATTTTTATTACTGATAATAATTATATATTAGATCAATTTTAAAGATTAAAAAAATTTATCAGTAAAAAATTAAATATTTTATTAAAATAAATATATTTTATTTGTAAATTAATATTTAGTTGATACCAAATCAGATTATAAAAAATAAAAATAAAAAACAAAAACTATTTTTTCTGGTTTTCATAAATTATGGAAATTGAAAGAAACTAAAATTAAAAATTCAAATAAATAAGTTTTTTTTTACTGAATTTAAAAATTAAAAAAAAACACAAAATAAAACACAAAATGGAAACAAACAAGCTACCATGATCAAAATCATATACCAAAAAGTTCTGCGAGATAGCCTGCTCTGCAGTTGCCAAGTACAAAGCACTAGAGGCTTCACCAAGCAACTCTGCAACACCATGGTGCAGCTTTGACAAAACACCAAAACCAGTATTACCTGTTTCTTCTGCCTTCCTGATATATACAGCCTATCACATTGCAACATCATCAGTATCATACAGAACAATCAGCAGATTTGAATCTGATAATGGATGATCCAACAGCAAAAGAAATAACCTGGGCCTCAGCCAAACAAATGAGACTGATAGCACCACAAACAGATGATGTAGCTTCTGGAGGCCTTTCAGATAATTGAGGCTGTGAATAGGGAAAAACCTCATGAGCCAAATAATGAAACACGCCTGCAGCTTGTCTGAAGATGAAGGCTGATTGCTTTAATTCTACAAGAGTGCAAAGGAGAGTCGATAATCTTAATAAGAACAGTCATCTCTTTACATCATTTAAAATGCCACTAGTGCGTACCTGCTGGAAGACGTTCCAAAGCATTCTCTCTGAGTATTGCTCCATACAGAAAAAGGCTCATACCAAGCTCAAAATGCAAACTATCAATCTGAAAAAACTTCGGACCAGTAAGATTAAAGAAAAATGATGAGCTAAGAGCACTACTCCATCGGATCTTGAGTTGAGAAGTCCATCTGACCATCTGGCTGTTGCTCCGAATCAAATCAGCATGAGAAATAAAATTTTCCAGCAGGGGTAGATACTGTTCCAGTCTGAGACGCTCCTGAGGAATTATTTTGATGAGAACATCAAACCAAGACAAACATGTAAATGCCCCCAGATCCTATGGTTATTGCATAAATGCGAAGTAAATATAGTTTGAATTTAACACACACAAATTTCAGCCACACAAGATATTAGGCTGCTTAATTTAAAAGTTAAAGAGAAACAAAAGGACATTCGATAAGTTGCATATGCTACTATGTTCGCACTGAAATAACGATAAGAACGTGATACAAAGCTTGAAAGAACACTTGGACTATTCCATCGTCGAAGATAATGCTTTGACAATGCAACAAAGTAAAAATTGCATCTTTCACAGTTCATCAAGGTGAAAAATTGGCCACAAAAAAACATTATATTTTAGCAAACTAGGTTAATAAGGGCTGGAATTAATTCCCAACGCCAGAAATATTATTGAAAATAAGATTAGAAACATGAGTTTTACTCCGAACTTGAACAGAATATGGAACCTGCTCATAACGACAAGTTGATCCACCAGAAATTTCTCGGGCAATTGCCTGCGTGATGGCGCTTGTATGATTAATGGATTCCTCAATCGCCCTTCGCTTAGAGCTCAACTCTTTCAGATGCTCTAGTGTGGAAGAATCACGTGAAGCAATCACATCTTCAAACACAATCTGCTAGCATTGCAAAGAAGAACAGAATTCATGAATGGGTCGGCCAGACATAACGAAGAGAGCATACAAGTCAAAATTAAGATAAAAGTTCCCTTTCTGGGTTAAAAAAAGCCTGGAAATCGAATCGTCTAAGTTCGCCCGCACGTTGGATCATCATAAAAATGAAAGAACAGACAGATCATAGAAATCAGAAAATTCCCAAAAGGGAACTACGGCTATGAAAAGGAAAAGCAGTAAAATATAGTGATAAAGAAAGCCAAGAGAAGAGAGACGGACTCTTTTGGTTTGAAGCCTTGGCAAGTGTCGATATTGGAGCATCATGACTCTGGGCTCTATGAATGAAAATTCCAAACAAAACTGCTTTAAAAACTGGTTGGCGATTGAATTGAATGAAAGGAACCATCAACTATGTCGTCTATGGCTTGTGCTAACTCAAATTTGGGTTTAGGTCTACTTCACCAAGGAGAAGGATGAAGCTTCCAGGCCAAGGGGCTTGTGAGTATTGCATTGTTGTAATCTTCAGGAACAAGCCAGCGCTCCATTTTCATAGTAACAACCTCCCATAATTTATTAGCATTTAATTAAGAGAGATATTCTCCTAAATTATATTCAAATTTTATAATTATATTACCAAATTCCCAAATATCTAACCCTCTTGATATTTGGCAAATGGTATTCTTTTAAAACAATTCTTAAGATGTAATGGAAAGAAATAAACTATAACAATTGATTAATGAATGAGATTTCTTTAAATTCTTTTATATAAATATAACACCATAATTTACTATGCATTATATAACACCATAATTTACTATGCAATCATAATTATCACAATCATTATATTATTTTTAATTATTTATTTATCGTAACTATAATAACTTAGAGTACAAAACTATATATCATGTAATACTAAACTGGGAGAATCATAAAAATTATAATTGTTTACACATCATAATATAATTATTTAAGAATATAATAGGTACTTATATTATATAATTAAATATAGTAGGCTAATTGGTGAAAACCAAATTGATAAAGACGATGAGAAATTTCTTGATTCCATCATCTCGACACTTATTTGAGACTATATAATGATATTGTCAACTTGTAAACCTGACCTTCAGGTACTTGTATATAGTGGTGGCTCCATATAAACTTATTCATTTAAATATCAATATAAAAATGCATTATTGATATCCAACTGATATAAATGTCATGCCTTGACTGTTGCAGTGGTGAGGAATGTTCTGGCTATCATCACTTTAGCAACGGGCAAAAAGTTATTATGATAATTTTGCCCTTCAATTTGATTAAAACCTTTTGCTATTAATCTAGCCTTGTATCTATACCAGTCCCCATTATTTTTGTATTTAACCTTATATATCCACTTACAGCCTATGCTTTTTACTTAGGAGGTAAATCTGTTAACTCTCACGTCCGATTAGTTTCTAAGGCTTACAATTAAGCTTTCATAACTCTTTTTCAACTCTTATTTGTTCTAGTTTGATTACTTGACATACTCACCAAAAATGACATGTATGCAGAAAATATATGTGAAGAAACAATGTAGGGATATGTTGGTGGTGTGTGTGGTAATGACTAATGTGTACTCACAATAGAATTAGAAGATAAGAGTGATTATATAGAATTTGAAACAAAGTCTTTCATTCATAGGAGTTTTTATTTTGGTTTGATACTTTTCCTAATAGGAGTTCAAACGTTGTTTAGTATTGAACTTGAAGTTTTAGGGTAAGAGGGTGCTATATGATTTAAGGAAGAATCAAGTGCCAAAATATAAACAAAATATGAATTAGTTGAAGAAATGTCATTACAACTGAAATGATGAAAATAAGTAAATGGATTGTTCGAATTTGGACAAATTAAAGGTAAAGAAACTCCAAAATCCCTTGTAATAATGGTTTGATATGGAAAGATTTTTTTCATAAAAGATGACATCCCTAGAAATAACAATCCTTTTTTATTTCATATCATACAATTTATAGGCCTTTGTCCAACAGAATAACCAACAAAAATAGCTTTAAAAGCTCTAGGTTTAAACTTATCCTTGCGATGAAATGTGTTTGAGGCAAAACATAGACAACCGTAAGTTATGAGAAAAGAATAATCTGGCTCCTTTTAAAAGAGTATTTGATAAGGTGTTTGCCAAGATATAAACGATGAGGGGGAGTGTATGTTTTTGTTCTATAACTCCATTCGTTGGGGAGTATAAACACAAGTTCTTAAATGAACAAAACCCAGAGTAGATAACGAAATTGTACAGGAAGTATTGGTAAACCTTATACCATTGCGTGCCCTCATTGATTTTAATAGACATATGGAACTGATTTTTAACCACGTTGAAGATGGTATGAAGTGTTTGAACAATCTGATGTTTATGCTCGGGCAAAATGAACAGACCATATACTAAATATATTAGTATATACAAGGTCATTTGTCCTATTTTAGGAAATAAAATAATTCCTAAACACCAGTCATTGACTAAGAAATTATCATCAGCTTAAAATAATGAAAGATTACAATCAACCTAAATTTGTAATCAAAATCCTAGCTATTTACAACTGTATTAAATATTCTAGAAGATTAAATAGTCTAATTTTCTAATACTCCCTCAAGTTGGAGAATAAATATTTTCCATACCTAACTTGTTATTAGTGTTCTGAAAAGTTAACCTAGTCAGTCCTTTTGTGACCATGTTTGTCATTCGACCATTTGTAGAAACATAAGATGCATAGATCAGTCCATTTTCAATCTTTTCCTTAATGAAGTATCAATTTGTCTCGAAATGTTTTGTTTAGTCATATTGAATTGGATTATGTTCAATGCTTATAGCAGACTTGTTGTCGCAATACAACTTCGTAGCTCTATATCATTTAACTTACAAGTCTTCCAAAATTTTCTTTATACATAAGAGTTCACAAATTCCTTAAGCCATTGCACAAATTTAGATTATGTGCTTGATCCAGATACTACTGCTTATTTTTGCTTCTCCAAGTCACTAAGTCCTCCTATCAAAGTATAGTAGCTATTTGTTTAGCGTCGATTTGATAGTGAAATAACATAATCTGTATATGTGTAGGCTTCTATAGTTAATTATGCTTCTCTTCTAAGCATGATTTCTTTTTCAGAGTTAGATTTCAAGTACTGATATAAGCAACATGTAAATAAACTTTTTTAGGGTGATTCATAAATTGACTTATCACGTTCACAATATAAGCAATATTAGGATGAGTATGAGACAAGTATATTAGTTTTCCAACGAACTTTTGATACCTTCCTTTATTAACAACTTCATCATCTCTTTCTTCACTCAACTGATGTTTCTTTTTTATTGGTGTATCAATGGGCTTACATCCCATCATTCCCATCTCTCACAGAATATCTAAAAAATACTTTTTTAGGAATAAATATGCCTTCTTTAAACCAAGCCATGTCAATACCTAGAAATATTTGAGTTTTTTGAGTCGTTTAATTTCAATTCTTTTGCAAGTCTAACCTTAAGCTTTAGAATTTCCTAGTCATCGTCACTTGTCATAATGATATTAACAACATATACTATCAAGACTATAAGTTCACCTGTTGTCGAGTATATAAAGAAGAGAGTATGATCCCTTTGGATTTTTTTGTAGCCAATACCAAGCATTACTTTTACAAATTCTCCAAACTAGGACCATGGTGATTGCTTAAGCTCATTAAGTGCTTTTCTTAATTGGCACACTTGGTTATCTTTAAGATATTTTTCAAAACATAATGCCTCCATATACACCTTTTCTTCAAGATCACTGTGTAAAAATGCTTTTTTGATATTAAATTGCTACAAAGACCAATTGAAATTAGCAATTAAAGATAAAAGAATGCGAACTATGTTCATCTTAGCTACTAAAGCAAAAATTTCCTGATAATCTACTCCATGTGTTTGAGTGCACCCTTTAGCTACTAACCCAACCTTGTAACTCTTTAAAGATCCATCCACTTTAAACTTAATTGCATACACCCATTTACATCCTACTAATCTTTTTTCTTTTGGATGATCTACAATTTCCCATGTATTATTTTTATTGAGTGCACCCATTTCCTAATTCATAGTGAGTTTCCAATTCTGATCTCTAACTACCTCGTTAAAGTTTTGAGGAATAGGAATTGTATCTAAATTGTTGAGAAAACAACGATGTTTATTCAAAGAAAAAAAGTGAGAAATAGGACATTGAGTGCAATTTCTAATTCCTTTCCTAATAGTTATAGGAACATCTAAATCATCATCAATTAAAAGGGTAATTTTGACTATATACCTGATTTTAAAGTCAAATTTTGAACCTATAATTAAGTGGAATTGGGCTCTTTTCTCCTTCTCCTTGGGTAGACCAAGATAGGTTTTCCTTTTTGCTGCTAGTTGTATAATTTGGGTTGATTATGATGTTCTTGTAATTTCTAAGAGATGTCTATTGTCTAAGAGATGTTTATTTTTCCTCTCAGCTAGCCCCATTCTATTGTAGTCTATTAACATAAGATGAATAATGAACACTTCCTTCCTTTTTAAAGAAAGAAGCAAGATTTTGGTTGAAGTAATCTCTTGCTTTATCACTCTGTAGGGTTTTTATTCTTGCTCTAAATTGGTTTTTGATCATTTGGAAAAATCTTAAAAAAATTTCCCCAGCTTCATATTTGTTTTTCATTAAATATACTCAAGTTACCCTTGTACAATCATCTATAAAGGTAACAAAACACCTTGCCCCCATAATGTTTAGAATTCTAGCAGGATCCCATATATTGGAGTGAATTAATGAAAAGGGAACCATACTTCATTTACTACTCAATAGATAAGAAACATCTTGTGTTTAGCAAGTTCACACACATCATAATGTAAAATAATCATTTTAACATTTTTAATAACAATGGGAACATAATTTTGAGCAAACTAAATGATGGATGACCAAAACAATAATGGTGGAGCCAAATGTCGTCTTTATTGGTAGAATAACTAGATAGGTAAGACTTTGAAAGGGGGCACTTTTTTTCTTCCTTAATATTAAGGATATAGAGCCCATTTCTTTCTTTAACAAGCATAATCATCTTCCCCAAGACTAAATCCTTCAAGATATAATGTGTCGCCTAGAAAATCACTTTACAATTCAATTCACAAGTAATTTGTTTTATGGACAAAAGATTAATAGCTAATTTAGGAACATATAGGACATCTTTTAATATAATTATGGAAGTAAGAGGAATAATTCCTTGACTTGTAATAATAGTATTGGTTTCACCTACAATTTTGATTTTTTTTGTTATTAGGACAAAGTTTATATAAGGTAAAAGGTTGATGTTAGAAAACCATATGGTTGGTAGCGTCCGAATCTATGATCCACGTACTATTTTGGACAAGAAAAGAGGCATTAAGAGCATAAGAATTAAAGGACTTACCTGATTAAGCCAAAGAGTAAGAGCTTTCAAGTTTCTTAGTTGATTTTCACATGGATTTCAACTTTTTTATCTCTCACCTAAAAGTTTGCAAATCATCTTGATTTGGTTGTTCACTAAGAACAACTTCAGCAATTGTCATGTTTGTTTGTCCTTTAGAATATCCACCATGATTACCTCCCTTTCCCTAACATTATAAAGGTTTCTATGAACTTTCTAGCAAGTATCCTTGGTGTGACGTGCCTTCTTGCAATAAGTCCATCAAACCCCTTCTTAGTTTGGTTGCCTCTTCCTTTTATTGGCCTCAGTACTATATCCATCTTTTATGGAATTCATAGATGATCCTTTATTTACTGGATTGTCAATCATCACTCCTTGGCAAATCTTCTCACCACATATTATAGAAAAAAATAGCCTCAAGAGATGGGGGAACTTCTTTTCCAAGAACTTTAACTTAAACTTGATCAAAATCTAGGTTGAGGCCTACAAGAAATTCAAAGATTATCTCTCTTCACATAAACTTTCACAACATTACAACATCTTCTCCACACTTCATTTTAAAAATTTTGATAGTAATCTAGTTCAAGCCATAAGCTTTTCATAGTACTATAGTACCCAGTGAATGAAAGGTTATCTTGCTTTGTGATGTTGATTTTGATTCAGATCTTGTAAATTATTTTAGCATCTTACATTTTTTAATGGTTTTTGACAAATGGTTTCCCAAATTTCTTTTTCAGTCGTTAAAAATATATAGGTTTGGATCACTTCAAGTGTCATAAAGTTCCACAACCATGACTTGATCATGAAATCTTCTTTATCCCATTTTGCAAATGTGGCATCTTTAACAACAAGTCCAACTCTTATAAGATGGCTCAATTTATGCTTTCCTTTGAAAACGACTTTAACCACTTGAGATTATTGAAGATAATTTCGGTCATTGAGCCTATAAGCAATTATATGTTCTATAGTTCTTCTTTTAACTAAACTAATGTCTCAAGCCCATTATTGGTACTAATAATAGAACTTTGACTCTCAAATGAATACAACATTATGAGATAGCCAAAATAGAATTAAGTGAAAAAGAATTGAAAGAAGTTCGAAAACTAGTACCCAAGATTTAGAGGAAGGTTTTTGGGCTTGAAAGTGTCGTAGGAGGCTTTAATACCATAAACAAAAGTTGAAACTCTTCTCTTATTTCTCCATTTCTTGAATTCAATAATATATACAAAGTCATTTGTCCTATTTTGTGAAATAAAATATTCTTACACATCAGTCATTGACTAAGAAATTATAATCAACCTAAATTAAGGAAAGATTACAATTATTCAAATCTTAGTTATTAATAAGTTATTTACATCTATATTAAATCTTTTAGAAGAACAAATAGCTTGATATTCTAACACAAAAAAGTCCATGTGTTTCTACTAAAATAACTTATGATTGTTAAGCAATAATGGTTACCATTAGTTGAAGCATGTTTGTAAGGACCCCATAAATCAACATGAATAAGTCTAAACATGCAATTGAATGAATAGAATTGGGTTGAAAAGGTTATCTACTCTATTTATGTTGGACCCCAACCTTTTTCTTGAAAATTTGATTTATTAAATGAAATTAAATGAGGAATTAGTGGTGTTAAATGTTTTGTTTGGGTAAT
>JANVCL010000003.1:17169894-17187892 GCA_026546855.1 Erythroxylum incrassatum | reverse complement strand
ATATGGAACCATCCTTGTTTTTGACTACACAAGAATTTTGATTAAAGGATACTTCAAAACCAGAATCACATAATTGACTTACACTAATTAAATTATGTTTTAAACCTTCAACTAGCAGAACGTTATCAACAGATGTAAAGGAATTTTTACCGATTTTGCCAATTCCAACTATTCTGCCTTACTAGTTGTCTCCAAAAGTTACTGATCCTCCCTTCTTATTTTAAAGATCTAGGAACATAGACCTTATTCCCGTCATATGTCGCAAGCATCCACTGTCCAAATACTATTGGTGCTGGTTGCTTTTTCGAAGCAAGGAGATCTGCAGTAGATATTATGTTTTTCTTAGGTACTCAGATTTTCTTGGGTCCTTTGGGGTTAGTCTTATAATTATTAAGAGAATGATAATAAGACGACTGGTGATATTTCTTTCTATAAGGAACAAAAATTTTTTTGTAACAAGTATTTCTTTTAGTAAACCCTAAACCACTCTTATCATTAGGGTGTCTATATCTTCCAATCATGTCATTCATTTTCTTCGTACTTTCAATAAAGGTAGATAAATCTGCTGAAAGAGTATTAATCTTTTGTTTCAGCTGACTAATTTTCTCAGATCTATCTATAGTTACTTTTTTCTTCATATTGTCTACCTGTTTCTTAAGGCAAACGTTCTCTTTCTCTAACACTTGCGTGTTCTTTAAGTTTTCGGCAAACTTTCTCTTTAAAGATCTATACTGCTTTAGTATAGCATATGAATCTTCTAACAATTCTAAATGTGCATATTGTAGTTCATTAAAGTTAGAAGTTACCTCCTCGTCACCTTCTTTTTCAACTACTAATCATATATTTGCTTGTACCGATGCTTCTAAATCAAAATCGGATTCAGACGAATCCAAATCTTCCCAAGTTGCCATCATACTCTTCTTATTTTCTTTATTTTTCTTCGATTTTCTTCTTAACAACGAACATTCAGACTTGTAGTATCCTGGTTTGTTGTACTCGTAGCAAATGATAGAGGTCTTCTCATTCTTGACTTCGTCTTTCCTATTTCTCTTAAAAGAAAACTCTTTATTTCCCTTAGCATTCTATTTCCACATTCTTCTGATCTTTCTCGAAATGAAAGATAATTCATCATCATCTTCACTTGAATCTTGTTCAGATTCACTAGTATCAGCATTCTTGATGTCTTCAATCTTTAATGCTTTTGACGATAAACTTCTATTCTTCTGAGTCTTGTGATTTTTCTGACCAACCTTTAATGCTATATATTTGTCTCGTCTTGGTTTATCTTCTGCATCAAGCTCCACTCCGTGTATCTTCAAAGAACCAAGCAATTCATCAAGCTTTACTATACTCAAGTCCTTGGCTTCTTGTACTACGGTGACTTTGGGTCTCCATCTTGTTGACAGACTTCTGAGAATCTTCCTGACATGCTCTTGATTATCGTAGATTCTCCCAAGAGCTTGAAGTCTATTAACGATAGTTTGAAATCGTCCAAACATCTAATTAGTAGACTCATCTTCTTTCATCTTAAACAGCTTATACTGATGTACAAGAATACTTATCTTGGACTCTTTCACCTGATTTGTGCCTTCATGTGCAATAGATAAAGTGTCTCACATCTCTTTTGCAGTGTCGCACCCATGAACTTTATCATATTCACTTCTGCTTAAAGTACAACTCAGAAAGAACTTGGCCTTTGAGTTTAGTTGAAATCTAGCTTTTTGATCAGCTAACCATCTGGTACGAGGAATGGTATTTCTTTCACCATCCATCGGTATGTATGGTCCATTCTCGATGATATTCCAAGGATCAATGTGTGTGGATTCTATGAAGAGCCGCATCCTGTCCTTCCAATAATGATAATCCTCATCATTGAATGCAGGAGGTCTTCTGACGGAGGCTCCTTCAGCTATAAAAACATGTGATTCAGCTATAGATCTTTGTCCTCACTTTGTAACGATGATTCTTGAAAACCAAGCTCTGATACCAACTGAAGTAAATCACTTGTTATTATAGAATTCACATACAATATACAAAATGCACAAGAAGGGGGTTGCCTTGTGTATTTGTTTCATGAATACAAACCCCTTTGATATATCTTTGAAAACGAACTTTTTCAAACTCTTAAATGGTTATAAAAATGTTTATACGAAAATATCAACGTAGTTAAATCGCAAATAACTTCCATGTACTTGTTTAAGAACAATAAAAATTAAAGTAAAGAGTTAGAAGTAGACATGACGATTTTTATACTGGTTCACCCTAAACCTTGGGCTACGTCCAGTCCTAAGAATCCTTCTGAGATTTCACTATACTTTGCCAAATTTACAACTATTCTTTTCCTCATTTTCATAGCATCTCTAGGTCTCTTACACAAGTATTCTTTTTTATTTCTTAGCCTCTTCAGGCTCTCAGCCTTTCCTTTCTCTCACTAGAAAGATATTGCGAGCTTTTTGTTACAGTAGAGTTTGCTCTCATGTATCGCTCTCTGAATACAACCTTTTTCTATGTAAGTAATAACTTGAAAGCTTAAAGATCAAAAACTAGTTCAGTCTTTGACTACGACTTATATTTATAGTCTTCGTCTCTAACTGCTTCTTGATAACTGCTTCTTGTTTCTTGTAGAAACTGTTATTCAGTTGAGTTTTGTAACTAACTCCAACTGACTAACTATCCGACGTACTAGCTTGTCTTCGACTTTGTATCGTCTGTGTTTTCCTCTTCTTTTGTGTTTTTTGCGCTTCTTCTGTGTTTTCCACTTCTTCTGTATTTTCCACACTTCTTCTGTGTTTTCCACTTCTGCGTTTTTTAACTTCTTTTGTATTTTGCTGCTTCTTTTGTCTTTTTACTTCTTCTGTGTTTCTCCACTTCTTCTATCTTTTTACTTCTTCTATGTTTCTCTGCTTCTTCTGTCTTTTTCCACTTCTTTTGTCTGTTTACTTCTTCTGTGTTTCTCCGCTTCTTCTGTCTTTTTTGCTTCTTCTATATTTTGTTGTTTCTTCTGTCTTTTGTCGCTTCTTCTATCTTTTGTCGCTTCTTCTGTCTTTTTACTTCTTCTTTCTTTTTGCTTCTTCTGTCTTTTTACTTCTTCTATGTTTTTGCTGCACGCTTAACACACTTATCAAAATAGTTCATTTATTTCTAATATTATTATTATTTGATTGTCACCAAAGTTAATAGACGTAAAGTCATCTTGACTTAACATATACAATCGCCTTATCACTTTCCCTACTACAAGCACTTCATTAGAAATTAGGTCCTATATTACAAAAAAATAAAATGGAAATTAAACTTCATATGAGTTGTAATGGCGAGCCTACTGATAGACAAAATATTGAATTTGATAGAAGGTATATGTAAGCAATTAATCAAGTTTAATATATCGTCTAGTTGAACATCACCTATATGATGAACAAGCTTAATAGATCCATCAGGTAAATGTACATGTGTAAAATCATTCACAAAAGAGAGGTTCTTCATCAATTTCAGATCTACACACATGTGATTTGAAGCTCTTGTGTCAAATATCCAATAACCAATTTCAATTAATTCAGGTGAACTAAGAATATGATTAAGAGTTATGCCTATAAAATCTTCAAAGTGTGAGAAATTGACTACATATTTTCCAACTCCTACTTTCCCTTTTGTCATGAAATTGTCAATCTCTTGCTGTGTCATGATTGAAATATTTGATTTCTAGTCCCTTTTTGAAGTTGTTCTACTTACTTCATCTATTGCATTAATCAAATTTAAGAATGATTTCTTTCCTTCGTTTTTTTTCTTCTTTTCTTTTGATTCCTTAAACCACTCTAAATACCCATGAAGCTTAAAACAAGTATCTATTGTATGCTTGTCCATATTGTAATATTCATAATGTAGTTTCGACTTATCAACAAACTCTTTCCTCTTTATTATACCTTTTCTTGCCCCTATTCCCTTTTTCTTACCTCCTTGTGTTCTAACAGTCATTGCATTTTCAACTACATTTGTAAAACTTATGCTTACTTCCTTCTATTTTTCAACTCTTAACACAATTGAATATGCCTTGTTTACATTATGTAATGAATCCATAATCAAGATTTGATTCCTCACATTATCGTAAGTTTTAATTAAGCCAATTAGAAATTGCATTAGCTTGTTTTTATATTCAAGTTTTGTAAATTGCTTCCCCACTCCACATTTACACTGAGGAAGTGGCATTAAACAAGTCAATTCATCCTGCAATTTCGTTAATTTTGTAAAATATTTAGCTACAAATGAATTTCCTTGAGATATCAAACGTATCTCCCTTTGAATCTAGTATAACAATGGTCAATTACATTCTCTGTATCTTTCCTCCAATTCCTCCCGTAACTCTTTTATAGATGTTACATATAAGAATATTTCAACAATATCCTTAGATATTGAATTCAAGATCTAAGAAGTTACCATGCCATCCACTCTACACCAGTGCTCAAAAATATGGCAAATTATGATGTGACTTCACACATCTTCCATTGATAAAACTAAGCTTTAGTTTGCTCCTACCACTATCTTTATAACTATGATCCTTGACAAACAGTTGCTTCCGTTTATCATTCCTGGATGATCATATCCTTAAAGTTGCATTGGATTTCCATCATCACTTACTTCTTCTCTCTCAAATATGAAATTTGATCCCCGGACATCCTCAGCCATTGGTGTTAAATACTGATTTCAGCTACGAATTCAAGGAAACACAGTTGTGATGCAAGAAAATTTTCACAAAGTTCTTTCCTGCTCTGATACCAAGTAGAAAATCACTCAAAAAAGTTATTCATACTCAACTTGTTATATACATTAGCTGGATACTTTTATGCAATGTTTTAAAAATCGAACTAAACATTGAACCAGTTAAAGAAAAGGTAAAAAGTTTTAAGGTTCAACCGGTATTAAATTGTTATAAAACCGGTACATAATAAACAACAAGTAAAAATTATAAGAATAAATAAAAATAGTATAAAATAAAATACTTTATTAAAATAAAATGCACTAATAATGCCTATTAATATACAATAAATCTAATAACTTAAACTAGGACACAATCTAATATAAAATTTAAAATAATAATAATAATAAAACATTTATTTCTTTATTATCATTTATTTAAAGATTCGTAAAAGTTGAAGTATATTTAAAGAAAATGAATAGAAAGACTCTAACTTTATTGTAACTTCTTTTTTAATGTCCTTTAAACATGCTTTTGTACAGTTTAAATATTATTTTTAACACATTTTTAAATTATCTTAGCAAAATCACTTAATATATTAATTAATAATTCAATTTATTAAAAAAATTCAAAACAAAAATAATAATTAGTTTTTAACAATAATAATTTAAAATTTTAAAGTATAAAAAGATAGATAGTGAACCTAAATTTTGACAAATATACTTTATTAGTGATATTAAATGAATTTAGTATTTTTTTAAGGATAAAAATAGTAATTCATTTTTAATAATAATAATTTAAAACAAAATTTTAATTAAAATATAAAGATATAAATAAAACTTAAAAATAAAATTTATTTTATTAATTAGATTGTGTGATAGAATTGGAAAAAAATTCATTAAACATTTCAAAATTGTCAAAAATAGAGAATGACAAGGACAATGCATTGGGCCTCACATACTTAAATATACTGACAGATTCTCAAATTTTGTTAACAAGGACAATGTGTTGGGCCCCCCATACTTAAATGAGCTACTAATGATTTGTTTTTTTAAAGAAAACTGACTAATTTTTTAAGAAACTAGGGGATTTTCCACTTAACCGGCTGGTTTTTCTCATAAAAGTTATAAACATAAATTAAACCAGAACTCAAGCTTTTATTCTGGTTGAATTAGCTAGTCCAGTACAGTTTTTCAATCATTGCTTTTATGACTATTACATAGTCCTCATATTGGATTAAATTACATAATTGTCATCTTCATCACGGAAAAAATAACTATCAACTAAACTACTATAACTAACACTACTTTTAACTTCTACTACACGGCTTTTCAGCTCAGCAACTTCAGCATAGATTGTTCCCTCTGCATCCATAATGACTTCAGAATAAAACATATCTTTCAAAAAAAGAAGAAAAGAAAAAGCACTTCAGCATAAAACACGCTTTCGGTTTTAGCTTATAGCTCTATTATATGGCTTGTTTGATCTCATTGTCTGGAAATAGTTACTTTGGGTGGTTGATATGGATCATAAATCAAATATCCCTATAATCGTGGGAGGTGATCCTTACATGTTTATCCTATGTATCTACCTTAATTTCATAATCTTGTTTTGACTAAAGTTCCTTACCACATGAAAGTGGTCAAGGTGTAAATCATGCCAGGTTGGTTTTGTGCATCTAAACTCAAAGGCCATGAGGACTAAAGCGGTAAAAGCATTGCTGAGTTGGGGCAATAAAGACAAATTTAATTATAGCCTTGCTTTGTTAGGGGATTTATCAAGATGAGAACACTAAAATAGAAACAAAGAATTATTGTTGAAAATGATGAAGTATAAAGTTTTTAAATAGAATAGTTACTTAGGAACATTATTCTTGTGAAATTGCTAGCATAGTAGTTTTTTTAACAACGATAACTTTATTACCAAAACAACCAAAGGTTTACACACTAATGATAGTGAAAGAATGAAACCACCTACTAGGTAGGGTTCTTCATTCCCTTCACTCCACTGAATCTAGTTACATAAAAGTTGAAAGAAAATATTATCAGATTTACTCTTTGGACCATGATAATCTAACATTCTGTAGCTAACACACAATTTAATCTCTTCAATAATGTTGTTAGTACATCTTGCTCTTTTCTTGAAATGAGCATTAGTTTGTTCCTGCCAGATGAATATATCACAACACATAAGTTAGCAGCCAAAATATCCTTGACAACTTGTGATTTTTTTACATCTATCAATCCAGTGAAAGCAACTTTGAAGTGTTGATTGATTGGAATGCCAACCAATCTATCTCTTAATAGCCAACAAGATAACTTATGATCGAGGGCAAAGAAGAGCAAATTAGCTATGGTTTCATTATCAAACTCACACAGATGACATTTCATAGTGTTTTATAGGAAACCAAAATGATGCAATCTGTCTTTGGTTAGTAGTTTATTATTAACTGCAAACTAGGCTATAAAACAATGTTTAGGCATATTTAAGATAATTTTTATATATCTACATTTCCGAATTTTTCCTCTTAGGAGATCATAACCATGAGCTACAGTATAAATAGAACTACTACTTGTCCATGTTCCGCTGCAGTTGTAGGTGCATTGAAATTTCTTTTTGACTTTATTAAGCTTAGCCTAGCACCAGCTACAATCCATCTTAGGCTTATAAGACTAGAAGTCAATTCCTTTAAGATAAATTCCATTCATCCACTTCACCCAACGAACATCCTGTTTTGTAGACACATATCATATATGTTTACCAATTAAAGCCAGATTTAGTTTTACAATCCTTGAAGTTAGGTCCACCTTGAGTTTTAAGTCTACATATGTAATCCTAACCAAACCAAGCTTTATTTTTATGTCAAAGGCTCCCCGAAGAAAATGCCAACATTTTGCTTCAATTTTCTTAATCACACTTGAAGGGAGAATGAAGATACCAGCCTAATAAGTATGAAGGGACAATAGTACTGAATTAATCAATTGTGCCCTTCCAGCATCAGAGAGATTCCTAGAAGCCCAACTTTGAATCCTCTTTGTAATCTTTTCAACCAATATGCAACAATCAACTTTACTCCATTTTGTAGGAGATAAGGGTATACCCAGACATTTAAAAGGAAAAGAACCCTCTTGGAAACCAGTAAGCATAAGGAGCTTTTGTTTGTTCTCAGTAGAAATACCAGCCACATAAACATTGGATTTAGTCTTATTAGCACGCAAGCCAGTAACATTAGAGAAATAATCAAAGCCCTGCTTAATTATGGTGACTGAAGCAATATTAGCCTTGCAGAAAAGCATCAGATCATAAGCAAAACAAATGTGGGTAAGAGAAAGGCTTTTACATATAGGGTGAAACCTGAAATCTTCCAACTGGCAAACAATCTTCAAGATTCGAGATAGAAATTCCATCACCAAGACAAAAAGTTGAAGGGAGACAGGATCACCCTATCTAATATCCCTTTTCCCCTCAAAATATCCCTGCAAAACTCCATTCACAGAAATGGTATAATTGGTGGACTTAATACATGACATGATCCATCTGATAAACTTTTCATGAAAACAATGCCTAACAAACATCTCCTCAATGAAATCCCAATGCACTTTGTCATAAGCCTTCCTGAAATCGATCTTCATAAGGCATCGAGAAGAAGCTGATTTTCGGTTATACAATCTGATCAAATCCTGACAAATCAGGATATTATGTACAATACTTCTATTCTCCACAAAAGCACCCTGGTTCTAAGAAATAAGATCAGGCAAGACAGACCTCAATCTATCACAAAGGACCTCATAGATGCATTTATAAAAAGTAGTACAAGAATTAATGGGACAAAAATCTGAGGCAAAACTAGGATTGTCTACTTTAGGAATTAAAGTAAGACATGTGCTACTGAAATACTTAGACATATTACCCGAGTTAAAAAAAACTTTTGAACAGCCTCAATAATATCATGGCCAATAATCTGCCAATCATCAATGAAGAAACCACTGGTGAAACCATCAAGACGTGGGCTTTTAATTCTATCAATAAAGAAAATAGCTTGCTTGATTCCAATAGGAGAAATAAGGGCAATCAATTTCAGTTGTTATTAAGGAGAAAGCACATGCCCAACTTTGAATACAAAAGCATCAGCTGGCTTCTGACAAGTCTCAGCAACGCCCAATATACTCTTATAAAAATTTAAGAGTTCAGAAACAATCTCATCTGTTTCATTGAGTTCAATACCAAAAGAATTTTTAATGCTATAAATACAATTAAGTTGCCTCCTATGCTTCATGAGTGTGTGGAAAAAAGAAGTGTCTTGATCGCCAAGATGAATCCATTTCATTTTACTCTTTTGTTGATAGAAAGATTCTGCATCCCGGTTAAGCTGAAGGAACCAATTCCTAGCAGACCTCTCTGCAAATTGAAGAGAAACAATTTCACGATTGTTGTTAGCAGTTTCTTCAGCAGAAGCATGATAGATCTAGCATGTTAAACCCTTCCAAGAATGTCCCCATACTCCTCCCTGTTTAGTTTCTTCAAAGCAAGTCTGACATTTTTTAGCTTGGAGGAATCTGATAGATCTTGGAACCGGGAACATGAATGTGCCAAGCTTTGAATACAATCTCTGAAATAGTAACATGCTTGCCCCATATATCAAAATATTTTAAAGGTGTTTTGCTAAGCTTGAAATTAGTGTCAATAGTGACCAAAGCAGCACAATGATATGATATCTTCGGGTAGAAATTCTACACCATAATTGTCAAAGGTAGTCACCCAAAGATCATTCCCAAATACTCAGTCAATCTTAGAACAGACTCCATCCCCATCATCATGCTTGTTATTCCAAGTGGAAGAACATCCATACCATTTTAACTCAGTTAAATAACAATAGTCCAAACATTCTTTGAATTCTTTGATTTCATTCCAAGTAACAGGATTACCTCCCACCTGTTCATGTAGTTGTAAGACATTATTAAAATCTCCACCAGTTAACCAAGGTAAGGAATAAGAATTAGTTAAAACTTCCATATCATGCCACAGTGGAATTCTCTCCTCTTTATCATTAAAGCCATAGACAAAAGAGACAAGGAATTGCTTGTTGTCCCCTTTGTGGTTCACTTTGCAGGACACCATTTAAGCAAAACTAAAAATATCTACATCAAAGCAAATAGGATTCTAAAAAATCAATATTTTGCCATTATGATGATCTTGGTGATTCACAAAATGCTTCCAACCCCGTAAAATAAGAGTAAGAGCTGTTTCAAAATTACTATGCTTCATTTTTGTTTCAAATAAACCAATAAGACTGACTTTATTGAGTGTACAGTAAAAAGAAACCTCTTTCTGCTTATTCAAGCCATTAAGGCCACGAACATTCCAAAACATGATTCTATCCATGCAACAAATTGGGTTTCTCGAGTACTCCATCATTAGCAATCGATAAAGGATCTACCACAAGATCAACCGAGCTGAGAATATTAAAAGAATTGTGAATAGAAGGCGTTGCCCTTCCAATCTCACCATCAGTTTAAGTAGGAGTCCTCTTATCCTCAAAAGGTTGCTTCCTAGCATAGCTTGAACCAACAATATGGAGATCAGGAGCTGGAGCATCATTTAGCATAACTGGCTCATCCTTGTTTAGTGTTATACTAACTTGTTCAGACTTTTGTTCAACCTGAATCAATTTTGGCTTCCATTCCTTCCTGCCAAGCTTCTTCCTGTAGTTAGTCATATCATATCCATACCCTTAACAATGATCACATACAGTAGGCTTCCATTCATACTGAACTACCTATTCCATAACAATCCCCTTAGTATTCCTATACTAAATAGTGTCAGGCATCTCTTTGCCAACTTTAACTTCAACTAAAAGATGAGCAAAGTTTGCCCCTTCCTTTAGTTGTGTATTCTTATCAGCCATCAAAGAAATCCCAATGAGACTTCTTATCTCACTCAATCCAGTGGGACTCTAATATTTAACATCAAGCATAGGCAACCTAATCCATATCAGAATTGTGGATAAAGATTCGTTAATCATATCAAAATCTTCAGTCCATGGCTAGACAATAAAAGGTTTTTTTTTATCAAAACGATAAATTCCAGTTTGTAGTACCTCATCCCTATTGTCCAGAGAATCAAATCTCACCAATGTGATACCATTTTTCATAGTTATGATTTTGTTAATACCAAAACCACCCTAAATATGCTGGATAAACCCATTCATAATAGCTGGAGGAGGCCTAACACCCATTACATAACGTATTACAGCCTGATTCTAGTAATCATTCTCAGACTTATTGTCATCATATTCAATGATACCCAGATTAATACCAGAGTAAACAGCAGGTTAGAAAAAATAAAGTTTAAATCCAACATTTCGCAACTTTGAAATAGCAAAAGAATCCCAAACTGATCGGCGGTCACCAGTTTCAGTTGTTTTTAAAGGCTCCAACACTGGAGCACTCTAGTCCACCCAAGAAACCCGTTGTTCAGTAGCATTGTGCACAGTAGGTTGAATTAGTTTCATCCATTGATTAACTTGTTCTCGCATCCTGGTAATATCACTAGCTCCTCCATTCACAGACAGATTCGTAGTATTGGAAGTCTCAGAAGCATCCATTACAATAGGAAGAGACATATTAACCTGTGTAGGCATCAATTTGTCTTCAGCATTATTCAAGCTCCCAATCACATTCGTAGTCCTTGTTCCCATCAAATAAGCTTGTGAATCATTCGAAGAGATAGTCGCCGTCAAGGAACCCACCTTTGCAACAGTCTTCGTAGAGGTCGTCTTCTTCCTCACTATACTTAGTGCACGATGGCAGACAATCTTATTGTGTACCGGAAGAGAAAAAATGAAGCCCCATTCCACGCACTCTTACAATGCAAGTTAGGTTTCTCAACCTGTTACCTAGCATAGTAGTTTAGCGGGACTCAGCTTAAATAATAATTCTTGAATTATTTAATTTATGCTGCTAGTTCCTATGCTTGACTTAGTTAAAGCAGTACAGTTGTTAGGGACTTGTAGATGAGAAATTATGTTAACCAGGAATGATCTTTTGAAATACTTCTATTTTTTATCATTGCGTGCAAGGGTGCATATTGCATTGAACTTTTATTGTCGGTTGTATTATCAACTTTATAATAAAATTTAGTTGGAAGATTTTCCTTTTCTGAAATACAGAAACCAACATTTTCCAATGCTGAAGTTGTCGTTGTCACATTTAATGCTCATGGATCTAATTATGATATTTGTTTTTGTAGTTCCTCTTGATTCATATCATGCTATATTATCTTCTTGTTTGATCAGTTTTGCCTATTGATATTAGGTTACATGACAAGAGCTTTTTGCCTTTTCTTAATGGTTTCTGTAGCTGTAGTTTAAGAAAAGCTTGATTTGGAAAACACCCTTTTTTTCAGGATATTTTGAACTTAAGTTGCAGTTGCAGTTTAAGTTAAACTTATGAAGAGTTTTTAACATGCTTGATATTTGCATAGCTTAACGTCCTCAACTTTTATACTTGTCATTTCTTGACCATGTTCATATACTAAAACTTTTGTTCATAATCAAGCTACATAATCACCATAACATTTCAAAAACAAATATCCTCAGCACCTTCAAATTTGAAAATATAGTACAGCAAATTAATGTTATATATGAACATGGCTTGTTCATTGATACCAAAAGTGTGTTCTATTTAAATCTTAAGTTAGCAGGAATTTTGTGTTTCATTTCTTCTCAGGTATGATACTATTTAACCGAATTTTCAAAATCTAACTATTCCAGGTTTATATCATCGACTTTTGATTAATACATTTTTTCTTTCCTACAGCTTGCCTCGTGCAATGTAGAGATTGGATAAGGGATGTTGATATTTTCTGACAGTAGTTGTTGGCAATACCCTTTGCTAGGAGTCCAGATCCTCTGTCCAGTTTTACTCTGTCTTATTCTGTCTCATGAAATCTCAGCCATTTATTTTGCGGGTCTCACGCAGGCCCTACATAAATAAATGGCTGAGATTTATTGGACACAATAAAACACCATAAGATTGGACAGGGGATCTGGACTCCTTTGCAAGCCGTGGATTTAATTATGATGCAATTGTAGAAGAGCTCTAATTGTATGTTGTTGTTGGGGAACTGAGTCAGGATCTAATCCCAATCATAACAGAATAATTACAAAATTTTTTCAAATTTTTATTTCCCGAAAGTCAAGATTAATTTAATTATATAAAATGGTTGACACAAATTATAAAAGTAGAAACTTAATTTGTACCTTATTCTGAAACTTGGTCTTAATCTTGTTGTATCCCTCTAATCGTTTTCGACGTCAATCTGTCTCAACTATTGTAGCTGTACAAATATCTGGCCTCTAACAATATCCACAGAATGAGTTGAGAGAACTCTATAACTCTTACAGAGAGGATTGAATAAGAAGTACTAGCTCCATTGAGTTTAAACCTATTTATAATAATAAGCTTTGGACATTTTAGTAATTTAATTTAAATTAAATTCTGATTTCAATTAAACTTTAATTATAATTACAAATAATTCTAATTAAATACCAATTAGGTGTAAATTAGATTTAATATCTCATATTGATCCTTATTTATTGAATATCTCATATTTAATCATTAAGTTTCTCAAACTTTACAATCAAGTTCAACTTGATAAAATTTCTTTGCTTTCTTCAACCGATTCTATATGTGAAACTCATTAAATCTCCAGATATGTTGGCAATGATTATAAATTATAATTATATTTCATAATTAGAATTAGATAAATTAAAAGAAGTCTCTTCAACCCTTTATATATGTAAAACCAGTTAGGTCCCCAAATATGTTGGCAATGATTATAAATTATAATTCTAGTTCATAATTAGAATTAGAAAAATTAAAACTCCTTTTAATTTATCATTAATTCTACAATTAAATAATGTATAATTATAGATCAAGATTAGCATCTAGCAACGCGTCATGACCACTCAAATATTTAGGAATGTCAAAATGATTTTGACTAATCTTTTTGTGCATGATTTTTTTGTATAATTTAATCCTTTTATCATACAATGTTCTGATTAGACATGGAGTATAGAATTAATATCTACTCTACTTTTAGTCCAATCATATTTGTTCTCTGCTATTAGTTATCGATTCAAATAATGGCATTTATAAACTATTTTCAAAGCGCAATTCCTCCTTAGTCAAGGATTTTTCGAATCAACACTAATTTAGAACAACGAAACATTTTTTCTAATTACTTTAAGGCGATGAAACCTATCTTGATCACACAATTACCTTCATATAGTTCATATTACATCCAATGAACACCAATTAAATGAACCATGATTAAATAGGTCTTAAGTAATATCAAAACATAGCAATCCCTACATAAGATAAATTTAGTGAACTCAAGTCAAATGATCACTTATAGAATCATCACAATGAGAATTTTATAGACATATAAGTAATGTTTCAAATAGATTTCTCATATCGGGTCAGTTCAATGAAATTGTTCTCTAACAAGCACCCACACGTTTATTTAAGTATCTCAATACTTTAGCCTATAAGATCAACTACTTCCTTCATAAGGAAAAACATAACGTATGCTAGTCTTTTTATATTCTATTAATGTCGGGCCCAGTCTTAATAGAACAATGACTAAAAACAACTTAAGGATAATACATAAATGCAATATGAACCTTATGATTATAATCTCATTATAATTTCATATGTAATGTATAATTATCCGATGGACTTTATCATATACATTTAAATATGTACAAGATAAATAATGCCTATAAATGACTATCACTAAACTATATCTAAACCAATTGGCTATAGGGTATAAATCAACAATCTCCCACTTGCACTAAACCAATTATCTACGTATCTCATACCATATCACCATATGACGATTATTCTACTGCTGGGACAGTGGCTTAATAAGAGAATTCTACAAGATTCTCTATAGTGAACACTTTCTTAAATCTTACAACTTGAATCTTAATTATCATCATAATTAGAAAATTTGCCTAAATACATACTTCGATCTTTGATGAGACCTTAGCTCCTTTTGCATGCCTAATTGCTCAAATGTTCTACAGTACATTACTGTCTTAAACAATGAAAAGAACTATAGTTCACTAAAGAACTTATTGATCCAATTAATTATTTCTGCTAAATGAAAAATATATTATGGCTTAATTAGCAACCATTGCTACATTATAACCTTTCCATTCTTAAAATGATATTGTTCTAGGTAAAATAAACTTTAATAAATATTTACTTCTAAAGTAAACATCCTTATTTCCTTAAACTTAAATATCTTATATCTCAAATACTAAACATCTTTAGTACATTATCTGTGTACTTGGACTTAGAATATGTTAACAACTTCCAATCTATCTCTACGGATCTAATTCTCATAATTAAATTGTTACCTTTTCTTATCCAATAAGAGATGTTCTTGGATAATTATGTTTTCTGCAATTGAAAAATTAGAATATTTGTTCTCTATGAGTAATATGTCTTCACATACTCCCACTGAAGAGGACAACCATCCTCCTACTAACCTTCTTGTAGGCATAATAGATTCACAATCATCTCCAAAACAAACTTTTTGAATTCGTCATGAAAGTGAATCTCCTAATGAGTATATTTTTGCCACTATGATTTCTTCTTATTCTGATGGTGGGAGAGGTGATGATGGTCATGGGTTAGTGTTGAAGTCTGGAGTCTTGTTTCATCAATATGTAAGGAACGCTCTTGTGTATACGTATTCGAAGTGTCCCTGTATCCCAGATGCACTGTTGGTTTGCAATTCATTTGCAGGAATGTTATACTTTATTTGAACTTTGATCCTTTCAATTCTTCCTAGTTTTGCCTTATATTTCTTGCCACAACCACAAACAATTCAGGTACTTGCGTCCAGAAGATGTAGGCTCCTGTCAACATGTTTGTAGATGTGTGCTTAATGCATTGGATGATATGAATATTATCACTGTTTAGATTATCTGCATTAGCAGAGCAAAGTCAGGGGTTTAGAATGATCCATATACATGTATCTAATGCCAAAATGAGCCCACTTTTTTGCTAAGAGAGCTAATTTCTCTAAAAACATAATAATGATACTAATAATAATAATAACAAAAATCAAATTAAAAATAATTGATAAAATTAATAATAATAAGAATAATATTAAGTAGAAAATCTATAATAATAATTAATAAAAATAGGAATAAAAATTTAATAATAATAATAATAACAAAAATCAAATTCAAAATAATTGATAAATTTAATAATAATAAGTAGAAAATTTATAAGAATAAAAAAGTTAATAATAATAATAATAAAGTAGAAAATCTATAATAATAATTAATAACAACAACAACAACAATAATAATAATAATAATAATGATAATAAAAAGAAGAAGAAGAAGAAGGATATTTTGGTATTTTTGTTACTTATTCCTTTTTCATTCTAAGTTTATATTTTCAAACCAAACATTGGAATAAAAATTCTTTTTCTATTCCATTCCTTAAACTAAACAAAGTAATACTCATTCTATTCTATTCTTCATCTATTTTATTCCTAGGAATAACTATTTTATTCCTTGAACCAAACAGGCCATTAATTTGATAGTAACTCTATGTACATTAGAACATAACATAATTTGGTTGCATTACAAATATATTTAGCCATTGGTGGTCCTGCACCTATGCATCTTTATAAAAGCTACACAAGATTAAATGAGGTTTTATGTTTCAAGATGGGTTTATATTGGTTGCATAGAATGTTCCTTACGTTCTTTTTTCTATGATTCAGATGTTCCCTGTTGGCCAACAAAGTATAGATGGCCAAAGACAATGCATCCTAATTGCTGCAAGTAATTCTCGCCCTTTGCCTACTCCAGTCTATAGATCTCAAAGGAAAAATTGGAGCAGAGTGAAAATGCAGAGACTGAAACTCGTCTATCTGATGCTGAGACAGTTGCTAAATCCTTTACTCCTGTGCCCTTCTTCATTTTCTTTCATTAAGTACTTCCCCGTATAATACATCTGGGGAAGTTGCCAACTATCTGGTTTATAACTTGCATTGCAGTGCTTTGTTTCTCTGTCTATCATATGTCCAAATTAGCTTCCTAAACTTAGAGCTATCTACAATGCTGTGAGTATTATTTTGTCTCTTGATTTCATCTTTTTGCTATTTGTTTGTCTATTGCTGTTATTTTGCTAGGCTTCCAATAATATGTTCATGGCACTCTTTGACATTGATGCTTTTGAGTATAGTGACACTAGCAAACTCATTAATCAGTTAAAAGGGTGTAGATATATAAATAGATGTTAAAGAAGGAAACAAACATACAAGTAAGAACAACGACATTGTCCAAACATTTCGTACTGTTACTGTAGTCATTTCTCATTGTTTGTAGATTTATGCAGATCACCATATTTTCTATGCTTATTTGTAACTTGGCATGCGACTGACTAAATCACTGGATTTATAAAGGGAAAATGCATCTCCCAAGCAGTATATCCACCTGTTGACAGTGTCAAAATCCTCAATTTCTGGTTTTAATCTCTAAAAACTTTGTGGAGGCTCATTCCGCTTTAAGTCATTTTGGAGTTGCAAATTTGCCTCTAAATTAGAGTCATGTCAAAATGGATGTGGCTTGAACACCTTCGGTGACAGGCCCAAGTCCAACTTCAGTTCCATCAGGTTTTCTCTTGACTATTGTTTGACTCGTATTTGGCATGCATCTAACAATAAAATTTTTATCAAAGATTGTAACAACTTTATAGTGAACATACATTTTGTCATTTGTCATCGCCTGCAAAACTGATTGGTGGCAGGGTTTAATTAGTTATGATACACCAATACCCATTTTTTCAATTGGAAAAGGGGTAATGTTATAATTGATGTAGTTGCTGAGACTTGTAGCCTTTTTATGGTTTTAACCTTGCACCTATTGACATGTATAAAACCTATCTTACAATCACCAGTGTCAAGTATCTCCTGCGACAGTATGACTGTTCCCAACAAGATATAATCATATGTTTTTTTAGCTGAGAGGTTGCTATCCAAGAGCATATTTTCCTCGTACTAATCTGTAAGCATTGGATTTTAGTTTCTTTTGAAATGTCAAAGATTACAAAACGAATTAATAGCCACTACAACAAAAATGACGTACGGTAACAGGTGATAAGTGTTATTAAATATGAATGTTAACACTAATAACTATGCTATAACAGCCCATGTTACTAAAGATATGATGCTTTAGTAACAGTTTTGACATGTTATTGTCGAGTTTAATATGACATTTAT
>JANVCL010000003.1:17133199-17145772 GCA_026546855.1 Erythroxylum incrassatum | reverse complement strand
ATGAAACCCTCAAACAAACGATGGAAATATGTTACGTTCCATCCCCTTCCATCCCAAACCATCAAACCAAACAGGACTTTAGACTAATCTATATTCTGTTTAAAAAATGTAGTTTCCTTCTATCGTACTATGTAGCTACAATAGCACACGTGTCCTTCATCAACAGGGCTTAAGCATCTATATATGTTATGGACTGACAGTCCTTTTGGCAGTTTCGATAACAAATTAATGTTCCCTCCTTACACTCGTTTTCACATACTCCTCTCACTCCTTTGATCGTTTTCACATACTCCTCTCACCCCCTCAAATCCTTTTTACCCTTACCCTGCACTAATCCTGTGTCAAGCCATCTCAACTCTCCATTTATGTGGGACTCAAATCCTCTATACCTCTTACCTTATACTAACCCTGTGCCAAGTCACATAAATGGAGGGTTGAGATGGCTTAGCACAGGGTTGGTACAAGGTAAGGAGTACAGAAGATCACGTCCCCTCCTCTCACTCCTTTGTCTATCATTCTTCGCATTTACCGACACATAACAAACTGGTATTAAAGTAGTCAATCGTGGACGGGCCTTGATAGAAGGAACATGAGCGGTAGAACTCCAAAGGATTGAGGAAAACTTGAAGACAGCACTGGAAAACCAAACTAGAAATGAAAAACTGTTGACGGAAAATCGAGGTAGGGCAAACAGGCGTGAGAAGCAACTTGGGGAACTAAAGACGATTTTCCACCAACCCATCCGGTAGATAGTGGGGACATGATCATGG
The DNA here is from genome assembly GCA_026546855.1 of Erythroxylum incrassatum. Taxonomy (NCBI): domain Eukaryota; kingdom Viridiplantae; phylum Streptophyta; class Magnoliopsida; order Malpighiales; family Erythroxylaceae; genus Erythroxylum; species Erythroxylum incrassatum. The sequence goes on along the minus strand of JANVCL010000003.1, from coordinate 17,145,002 downwards.
ACGGATCCACATTGGAGGCAAGTGGGGATATTTGTCCCTAAAAAATTTTTTATTAAAAATTATTATTTTAAGTTTTGATCTTATAAAAAAATTTACTTTCATTAGAAGTTTGCCCCTATTAAAAATAAAATTTTGTTCCCATTAAAATTTTGCCTCCATTTAAAAAAATTTTGAATTCGTCCCGCCGACATCAGAACAAGGATCTCCGAGGAGGGAATGGGTAGTTTCACCAGGAGGGACATCGACGAAAAAGGAAACTTACGTCACACCCACAAGATTCGGCGAGATCCAACTTTCCAGTCTTTGATCAGAGTGTGGTGAAAGGCTGGGTGTATAAGATTGAGTAGTTTTTCACACTTGACAACACAGCAAATGAAAAGAAGGTCAAAATTGCCGCCATGCACATGGAGGGCGAGACGCAAGAATGAGACCAATTAATCATAAGGAAGCGACCACAACGCAATTTGTAGAACGGAGAGATCAACATTTACAGGCCGTACAGTTAAGGTTTGATGACAAAGTCTTCGAGGATCTTAGGGGCATTGTATGCCAATTCTAAATTCCTTTTCGGTTGTATTTGTTATAAATTCATTTGAGTATAAAATTATCTATATTATGTTGTTTATACCTATTTTATATATTTCATATCTACATATGGAGTTAAATACAATTTTATGTGATTATATAATTTGTAAACATAATATAAAAAAATTAATTATGTTAGATCAATCCATATATAATTGGATGAAGAACAATCTAATAATGTCAATAAATGACAAATTCAAAATAATGGGATATGAAAATGAGAGAATGTCTACAATACTTGAATTTAGTTAGATATAATTTGAAGAATTTTGTAGGTCTTCATTGATCGGGGTTAACATTAATATACACTGCAATAACATATAAATTAAATGTGGAAGAAAACAAAATACTTCTAACCATTGATGTTTTTACTTGAAGAGTCTGCGTTTATTGAATACTTCTAAGCTTTAAATTATTAATTTGATGGTGTATAGAAAAAAGAAGTTTAGGGACTTCAAATATCTGCTAGAAAAGTTATATCAATGTGCTCCTATCAAACACATTGACTATTACCATAAAAATAGGACATCAATATTCACTAAACTCATAACGATGCACTATTATTTATGAGCATTAAGTCATTTATCACATTCTCCTACTTGGTCCATACGGTTAACTTAGTATTAAATCCTAATCCGATCCAAATATCATATATAAATAATGGCAATAGGTCCTCTAGTAGTTAAGTATTATATGAATAATGGCGATAGGTCATACAGTAGTTGAGTATTATCTTCCATGTATTACAATATACTATATTTTGTATCAACCAAATGTTGTAACATTACTTAATAAATAAACCTTATGTTTATTCCAGGTCTAAAATAATCATTTTTCTCAATATTTAATAATGTGCACCGTAATATGAGAAATTATTATAAGAGTTTCGTGAAAACAACATTGTCCATACAACGAAAACTATATAATGGAACTCAATCATATTCTAACAACATGATCCTTGAACTTTATTGGTGACATGTTTTTTGTCAAAGGATTAGTTATTATCAATTCAATGCTAACATGTTCAATTACCACTTTCTTGTCCTTAACACCTTCCCTTATAGATAAAAACTTAATGTTAATGTGTTTATTCTGACTACCACTTTTATTGTTTTTAGTTAGAAAAACAGCAGCTGAATTGTCCCAATATATTCTTAATGGCCTAGAAATGAAATCCATGAATCTAAGTCTATATATGAAACTCTTTAGCCATATACCATATGATGTAACATCAAAACCAAAAACAAACTCAACCTCCATAATGGAAGTAGCAATCAAAGACCGCTTAGCAATCCTTCAAGATATGGCTCCATGGGCAAAATTGAAGATATAACTTAAAGTTGATTCTCGTGAATCAACACACCTTGCGAATTTGAGTACCCTATTACATCCATATTGTCGGTTCATCTGTACACAAGCGTGTAATCTTTGATCCTTTGAAGATACCTTAATACTTTCTTTGCAACTATCTAGTGATCTAATCCTAGGTCACTCTTATATCTGTCTAATATTTCAACAACAAATACAATGTTAGGTCTTGTATAAACCTGAGCATACATTAGGCTTCCGATTGCATAAGTGTATGGAATGTTTTTCATTTGTTCCCTTTCAAAATCATTTTTGGGCATTGGTTCAAATTGAACCTATCACCTTTCACAATGGGGGCTACACTTGGTGAACAATTTTTAATATGAAATCTCTCTAAAATTTTATTAATATAGGTTTCTTAAGACAAGCTCAAAATACCATAGATATGTCTCAATGGATCTTAATGTTAATGACATAAGATGCATCACCTATATCATTCATTTCAAAATTCTAGAGAGAAATTGTTTCACATCATATAACAAATTCCTAACATTGATTGCAAGTAACATGTCATCTACATATAATACAATAAAACAAATTTTACTCATGATATTTTCTTCAAAACCAAATGATGAGATGATATCATAAAATTTCAAATACCACTGACAAAATGTTTCTTTTAATCCATATATGGATCTTTTAATCTTGCAAACCAAATGCTCACCATTATTAGAGGAGAATCCTTCTAGTTGTTTTATGTAAACCTCTTCCTCTAGATCACCATTTAATAAAGTCATTTTCACTTCCATTTAATGCAATTTCATGTCAAAATGAGCAACCAATGCCAAAAATTAAACGAAGTAAATCTTTTCTAGACATAGGAGAAAATGTATCTGTGTAATCGATTCCTTCTAGTTGAGTGAATCCTTTAGCAATGATTCTTGCCTTATATCTATAGATGTTCCCTAATAAGTCTTTTTTTTTTCTTAAATACCCATTTGTAGCCTATGGGTTTTTCTCTTTTAGGCAACTCAACATGATCCTAAGCATTGTTATTCTTTATGGAATTCATTTCTTCCTTCATGGCATTGTACTACAAATTTGATTCTTTGCAACTCATGGCTTATGAAAAGGTTTCAGAATCATTCTCAACTCCTATATTGTAGTCAGATTCTTATAGATATACATCATAATCATTAGTAATAGTCGATTTCCTTATTCTAGTAGATATTCTTAATATTGCATCAACATCCTCCTATGGAGTTTGTTGTTCAATTGGTTGTTGAATACTTTCAAGTAATTCCTGAATAACTGGATCTATTGAATTATTAGCAACTTGTGGAATTTCTTGATTATCATTTATATTAACCGTAGGCTATTAGATTTCAACAATTGGTTGTATAACATCTATTTGAACCTGAGGAGCGATGTGAATAATAATTACCTTATTGTTTGATATGGAAAGTTAAATATCTATATGATCATTATCATAAACTATATCTTGAAATTGATCCTTCCCCTTAATCAAGTCATTCTCAAGAAATTTTGTATTTCTTGATTTCATAATTTTAGTATGATGTGATGGACAATAGAACCCATATCTTTTAAACCTCTCGATATATCCAATGAAATACCCACTTATGGTCCTTAGGTTCAATTTCTTCTCTTATGAATTATAAATTCTTATTTCAAACAAACATCCCCAACTGTGTACATGTCACAAACTTGGTTTTCAACCTTTAAATAACTCAAATGGCATCTTTGGAATAGCCTTAGTTATAACCTGATTTAATACTTACATTGTTGTCTTAAGAGCTTCATTCTACAAAGACTTCGAAAGGTTGGAGCTACTCAGCATACTTCGTACCATGTCTAATAATGTTTAGTTTCTTCTTTCTACCACAACATTATGGTTTGGAGACCCAGGCATAGTATATTAGGCTACTGTCCCATTTTCTTGAAGATACCTCGTAAATGAACTAGGTGTTTGTACTCCTTCAATACATCTACTATAATATTCCCCACCTCTATCAAGTATTACAATCTTAAATTGCTTACCGAATTGTTTCTTTGCTTCAGCTTTGAATATTTTGAAAGCATCTAATGCTTTATTCTTGTACGAATCAAGTTTAGATACATATATCATAAGTAATCATCTATAAATGAGATAAAGTGTTTCTAATCATATGATTCCGTATCTGGACTATAAATATCCGTATGCATGATATCTAATATGTATGAACTTCTCTTGGCACCTTTCTTTGATTTATTAGTCTACTTTCCTTTTATGCAATCTATATAAGTTTCAAAATAAGTAAAATCCAAAGTACTTAGTACTCTGTCATTCACCAAACTTTTTATCCTTTATATGGAGATATGTCCTAATATCCAATGCTACAACATAGAGGAATTTTTATTTATGACACAACATTTTGTTCCAAAATGAACATGTTGTGCATTGTAACATGTATTATCTTGTAAATTAAAACAGAAAAGACCATCGAATAATGTATCATTCTCAACAAATTCAAATTTAAAATTTAACTTAAAAGATTCATCTGAAAAATAAAAGGAATAACCAAATGGTACAAGTCATAAAACTAAAATCAATTTCCTATATAAATTGGTAATGTAAAATGTCTTTTCTAATTTAAAATAAAATAAGTGCATAACATTAAATTGCAATTCCCAATAGTCTCCACGAACATATCTTGTTTCTAGATAAGATATACTGCTCACTTTCCACTGGCTTTATTGGGTTTCGCAAATTCTCCAATTCATTCGTAATATAGATTGTATAACCAGAATTAATCCATCATGTGTCATAACAAACTTCAGCCATATTAGATTCAAAGCAAACTAGTGAGATTAGATTACCTTTCTTTTCAAGTCATTCCTTATGTTTGATATAATCCTTCTTCGAGTGTCCTTTTTCCTTGCAAAAGAAGCACTTGTATTCCTTCTTAATATTAACTTCTAGGTATTTGACTTTTTCCCCTTAAGTTGGCTTAATTTTTCTTCTTTTCTTGAACAACCAAATGTGCACTCTACAAACTCTCTCCTTGTTCTTACGACAATCTCCCTTGAACACGTATGGTCATTAATTCAATTATTGACCACTTATCCTTATATTTATTATAAAAGATTTTAAAGGGTCCATATGGTGGTAGAAGGGTGTTTAAAATGTAATGCACAAGGAAAGAATCAGACATCTCAACCTCAAGTTTCTTTAACTAAGCCGCAATGTCCCTCATCTTCATGATATGCTCACACACACCTCGGACACCAGTGAGCCTTGTAGATAAAAACTTCATAATCAAGGTGCTTACAAGTGCTTTGTCTGAAGTTTCAAATTGCTCATCAATAGCTTTCAGCAGAGTATAGGCATTGTCACACTATTCTGCAGAACCACGAATGACAGTAATTTTGTTTTTATGAACATCACATTTATAGGGATATCAAAAAGGGCCCAGCCTGGCCCACCGCTCGATTGTTACTTCAAAAATGACGTCGATTTCATGGCCCATCAGCCCACGGGTTGGACCAAGAGTAGCTCGGGCCCAACTCAGGCCATTGACATCTCTATACACTTAAGTGATTAGATCGCTCCCAACGTTCATAAAGAACAATTTCAGCGATAGTGCTAACCTAAATTACCTTAGGTTGTTCGTCCTTCCAAATAGTATAATTAATGTCTATCCACCCCCAGACGAAGAATTTTCTCCTTCCAAATTTTATAGTTTTTACCCTCAATTTAGGAATTCCATAACTTGTATTAGAGAAACTAACAGTTTAAATAGCTGTATAATTTAAACAAACTTGGTACTTATCAATAAATTTAGGCTAACAAACTATATATATGTGTGTGTTACCAATGTAAAACATATCTTAAAAGACATAAATCAAATGGCATAAAAATTGCCTATGGTCTAAATTTTTAATTCAAACAGATTTATACTAAACTTTATGATAAAACTATCAAATTATATTTTAATTTCTAATACCTGTGGGAAAATTAGAAAAAATAATTTGATATTTTATCCTAATTAATTATTCAAATATAATAAAAATTCTTGTGGGATAAAATTTATTATACTAAAATATTGGGTTAATTATCAAAAAGCTCAAACTTTCATCAAATTTTCAATTATAATGTGAACTTTTAAAAGTAGTAATAAAATGCTCAAACTTTCAATTTTTTCAATTCTAGCCCAAATTTTAAAAAGTGACAATAAAATACTCAAACTTTCAATTTTTTCAATTCTAGTTCGAAATTATCTGTTATTTTCTTAATACCATTAACCCTTTGTTTTCTGTTTGAGCTTCTAACGCCCCAAACTACTATTGCATTACAACATACTGCACCTGAAAACTCTTTGTTTTTAGTTTGTTCTCCTGATGCCCTTCGTATGAGAGTGTCGGGACTGTGTGATCTGAAAATTGAAGGGTGAGGGTGTCAAGATAACAAATTAAAAATGAAGGAAAAAATTGAAATCAAAGTGTAAGGTCGTTAGGGCTGCGAATTTGATTTAGATCATTTTTAAATAACAATGTTATTTCATTAATATTCATTTGTTGTTTTAATTTTAGCTGAAGTGTATTAATAGTTAAGGTTTCTGAAACACGTGGCAAGTCACATCAGCAAACTTAACGGAAACACTAACATTGGGTTGAATTGAAAATTTTAGAAAGTTTGAGTATTTTATTACTATTTTTTGAAGTTCGGACTAGACTTGAAAAAAATTGAAAGTTTGGGTATGTTTGTTGCTACTTTTTAAAGATTAGGTTACAATTAAAAAAAGATGAAAGTTTAGACTTTTTTGGTAATCAACTCTATTAATATTTTATATTCTAATTAATATTTTTGTTTGTTTTACAAGATACTAATCCATAGTTGTCTTCATTCATGTCATCAATGTAGTGGGCTTTGAAGGACAATCTCTAAGGCTTTGAGTTTTATTATTTGCTTTGAGTTTTAAGTTTGACAGATAGAGAAATTTTAATTTTAGTATTTAATTTTGTTTCTTGTGTGGGAGTTGCTATGAGTTTCAAAATAATTGTTATATTTAAAATTTTATTTGTGACAATAGTGAACATAGTAGTGACAAAATTGTATAAATTTTAAATTTGTGATGAAAATTTATTGACATCATTAATAAATGTATTGGTAACTATTTTTCTCACTAACAATAATAATAGTAATACATGTGACAACATAATTTGTCACTATTAAATGATCATATTAGTGACAAAATATCTTTCACAGATAAGCCTTAATTAAGTGACAATATTTCTTGTCACCATTTTATATAATTTTAGTGTTAAAAATGTTGTCACAATATAATAGTGGTTGTGACATTTTTGATATATCACTATTAATATTTGTGACGTTTTTGATGTATCACTATTAATATCTTTTTTGTTGACACTATCGTCACCAATAAGTAATGTTATTGTGACCATACAATTTTGTCACTTATACAAAAGATTTCAGTGGCAAAAGCAACGATCACAAAAATCATAGGTAATTATGACATCCTTTTAAATGTAGTCATTATTTCATTCATGATAGAGGCATTTGTGACGATAAATCACAATTTGAAAAAATCGGCAAAGAAATTCTTTGTGACCAAAATTCATGCTTTTAGTGACAACTTTAGCTTCCATTAAATGCCCATTTTCTTGTAATGTTATATGAAGAAACTCCCAGAGTTGCTCTGATACAGAATGTTTGTTTTAAAGGAAAGTACTTGTGCAAAAATAAAGGAAAGAAACAAGAATTCTACATATTGTTAAGAAACAAAGAACTGATACTTTTTTATTCACTGAGAAGGGAATTTGGTGCCAACCAGATCGAAGATCCAAAGGAATAGAGGGATCTGACTGTCTCAACAAAAGCGATCAGCAGTCGAGAGTTCGATGATTGCTGCACGAAAGAGCTATGTTTCTAATGTGATGAGAAGTATGTGTCAGACCACTGTTTTCAGAAGAAACAACTACAATTATTCATGGTGGAAGAAAACGTGGAAGTCAAAGAAGGTACGAATGATCTTAATGAGGAATTCATTGAGGAACACAGGGAGCTTAATGTATCCTTTCAAGCGATGATCAGAGGAGCTAATAAGAAAGGTATAAGTAGATGAGGTTAATAAGGGCACATCAAGGGAAAACGATACAAGTCTTGATAGACAAAGGGAGTACTCATAATTTCGTAGGTGAAGCCTTAGCCAAAAGGAGTGCAGATCAATTGGAAGAAATCTTAGACTTATATATTAGCATAAGGGAAGGCCTATAATTGGACTGTCGCTAAAAATATAAGGGGTGTAAATGGACCGTGCAGGGAGTATCATTCGTATTAGAGGCATTGGTGTTTCCTATGGGGAATTGCAATGTTATCCTAGGGATATAGTGGTTGATTAATATTAACGACGTATTATGTTTACTTAAAGGAGCGTATAATGGAGTTTATATGTGAATGGGATAGTGGGTGCCACTATTAAGGTGGGAGGAACCCTGCGCGAAATTAATAACAAGCAAAGAATTGAATTGTCTAATTAAAGGGGAATGCCTAAGAGGGTTGTATATGATGTAGCTAACTTGTCCTTTAAAAGGTCAACTACAGCAACTAATGTTGGAGGATCAATCAGCTTTTGTAGACGAGTCATTGATTCTGTTAGTGGAGTATGGGTCGTTATTTTAAGAACTAACACATTACCTCTAAAGAGAATGCAAGATCATTGAGTTACGGTTCAGGAGGGAGTGGACATGATTAACATCTATCCCTATCAGTATTCAAGGGACCAGAAGAATGTTATTGATGTTGGTTTATGCCCTACAGCCAATCACTTTGGTTGTAGTTTAGTGACAAATTATTTAAAGGCATTATTTATCTTGTACATGTTTAGATGTATATGATAACGTCCATGGGATAATTATACATTGCAAATGAAATTATAATGAGATTATAATTATGAGATTCATATTGCATTTATGTTTTATTCCTAAAATAGTCCTAGTCATTGTTCTATTAAAATTGGACATTAATAGAACGTAAAAAGATTAGCACACGTTTTGTTTTTCCTTATGAAGAAAGTAGTCGATCTCATAGGTTAAAGTATATAGATACTTAAACAAACGTGTGGGTGCTTGGTAGAGAACAAGTTCACTGAACAGACCCGATATGAGAAATCCATTTGGAACATTACTTGTATGTCTATGGAATTCTCATTATGATGAATGTATAAGTGATCCTTTGACTTGAGGTCATCAAAGTTATCTTGTATAGGGATTGCTATGTTTTGATACTACTTATGATCTATTTAATCATAGGTCGTTTATTCAGTAGTCATTAGAAGTAGCATAAACTATATGGAGATAGTTGAGTGATCAAAAAATGATTCATCACCCTAAAGTAATTAGGGAGAATGTTTCGTTCTTCTCGATTAGTATTGATTCAAGAAATTCTTGGCCTAGGTGAAATGATGCTTTGTAGATAGTTTACAAATGTCATTAATCGAATTGATAACCAACGGTGGAGAACTAATATGATTAGACTTAAAATAAAGTAGACATTGACTTCATTCTCTATGTCTAATCGGAACATTGTATGATGAAATGATTGAATTATAAGGAAAAATGATACAGGGAAAGGTTAGTCAAAACCACTTTGACAGTCCTAAATATTTGGGTGGTCATGATGCGTTGCTAGCTGCCAATCTTGATCTATGCTTATAAATTGTTTAATTGGAGAATTAAAGGTAAATTAAAAAGAGTTTTAATTTATCTATGAATTAAAATTAGATTATATAATCATTGCCAACATATTGGGAACCTAATGGATCTCACATATAGAATGGGTTGAAGAGGGCAAAGTTAATTTAATCAAGTTGGACTTGATTGTAAAGTTTGAGAAACTTTATGATTAGATATGAGGTATTTAATAAATAAGGATCAACATGATATATTAAATCTTATATGGGCATAATTGGTATTTAATTAGAATTATTTGTAACTCTAATTAAAGTTTAATTAAAATTAGAATTTAATTTCAATTTAGTCACTAAAATGTCCAAAGCTTATTTTAAAGAGGTTTAAGCTCTATGGAGCTAACACTTCTTGCTCAACCCTTTTTGTAAGAGTTACACAGTTCTCTCAACTCATTCTGTGGATACTGTTAGAGGTCGGACATTTGTGCAGGTATGGTTGTTGAGACAGATCGATTTCGGGAACGATTTGAGGATAGGACAAGATAAAGATCAAGTTTTGGAATAAGGTACAAATTAAATTTTCACTTTATTATAATTTATATTGATCATTTTATAGAATCAAATAGATATTGGTTTTTAGTAAATCAAAAACTACTAAAAAGTTTCGTGATTATTTCATTATGATCGGGATTAGATCCCGACCCGGTGTCCCAACAAATCTATCATTTAAGTACCAACATCACAAATAACACTGTTAAAAAGATATATGTTTCAAGGTTACTTGTCATGTATGCAATTTGGGATGCAATTGTGTACCATAACAAGTTCTTCTTTGGTAAAGACACATAACACAGGGAGAAATTATACCTTATCATAACTTCAAATTAAAGCAGAAAATTAGAAGTATTTATTACGAACGTGTCGCAAAATGTATTCGTCTTAGTTTCTTAAGTTTTATATACGATCTTGAATACAAGCATAGTGTATCTTTCTAGAATTTCAATTAAAGAGTACATAGACTATGACATTATCATTTAAAAGCATGTATTTTTTATCAGACTTTGCAAGTGGAGAACTAATATGATTAGACTTAAAATAGAGTAGACATTAATTTCATGCTCTATATCTAATCCGAACATTGTATGATGAGAGGATTGAATTATACGGAAAAATTTTGCATGGAAAGGTTAGTCAAAACCACTTTGACATTACTAAATATTAGGGTGGTTATGATATGTTACTAGACGCCAATCTTGATCTATGATTATAAATTGTTTAGTTAAAGAATTAAAGATAAATTAAAAGGAGTTTTAATTTATCTGAATTAAAATTAGATTTTATAATCAAGTTAGACTTGATTGTAAAGTTTAAAAAACTTTATGATTAAATATGAGATATTTAATAAATAAGGATCAATATGAGATATTAAATCATACGTGAGCATAATTAGTATTTAATCAGAATTATTTGTAATTCTAATTAAAGTTTAATTGAAATTAGAATTTAATTTCAATTAAATTACTAAAACGACTAAAGCTTATCATAAATAGGCTTAAGTTTTATGGAGCTAACACTTCTTGCTTAACCCTCTTTGTAAGAGTTATAGAGTTCTCTCAAATCATTATGTGGATACCATTAGAGGTCGAACATTTGTGCGGCTATGGTGGTTGAGATGGAACGGTTTTGGGAACGATTTGAGGGATACAACAAGATAAAGATCAAGTTTCGAAATAAGGTACGAATTAAATTTCTGCTTTATTATAATTTGTGTTGATCATTTTATAGAGTTAAATAGATCTTGGTTTTTTGGAAATCAAAAGTCATAAAAAAGTTTCGAGATTATTCCACTGTGGTTGGGATTGGATTCCGACCCGGTGTCCTAACACATCTATTATTCAAGTACCAACATCACAATTAACCTCGTTAAAAAGATATATGTTTCAAGGTTACTTGTCATGTACATTGTCATGTATACAATTTGAGATGCAATTGTGTACCATAACGTGTTCTTCTTCGGCAAAGACACATAACACAGAGAGTAATTATACCATATAATAACTTAAAATGAAAGAAAAATATTAGCAGTATTTAATACGAACGTGTCTCAAAATGTATTCGTCTTAATCGCTTAAGTTTGATATACGTTCTTGAATACAAGCGTAGTGTATCTTTCTAGAATTTCAATTAAAGAGTATATAGACTAT
>JANVCL010000003.1:17103197-17117056 GCA_026546855.1 Erythroxylum incrassatum | reverse complement strand
TTAAGTGATCTTCCAAAATTGCCCCTGAACTTTATTTCAATTCATACTTACTTTAGGACATTTTTCTCACCATCAAAATGAAGGAATTTGCCAAAACTTCCTTATAGAGAAATGTTCCTTATTGTCTTAATTTCATAATGCCACCAAAATCATTTAATTTGGTGCACTACACTAAAAATTATACTCCAAACATTTCGGACTATCATTATGCTGAAACTTTTTCCAGCGATTTACTTCCATCCAAAAATTGACAATCTTAGAGGCTGAATTAAAATTCACTTCCTTCAAACAAATTGTATCCGTATTTCTATAGTTTAATCCAAATCAATAATAGCCTCATTTGGATGACTAGAACAAAAATTATAGCCAAAATACTGTCAACACTTATTGATTCAATACTGAACCCTAAACTCAACTTTGATTCAGAAATTGAAAATCTTAGGGACTGTATTGAAATTTGAGTCCTTCAGATGACTTGTAGCCCCATGTCTCAATTTTATTTTCCCACAAGAATCAATTCAATCGGATCTCCACAGATCAAGAATTTCTTAAAATACTGAACCATGTTCAGAAACTTTCCCAACTCACTTTGATTAAATCAATCATCCCCAATTTAATCTCAAAAATTCATAATTTTACCATGTAGATGTAGATAATTGTCTTAGGAATCCAACGCTTCAAAAAACAAATCAATCGGATGTCGGACGAAGAAATTAGAAGCACAAGATTGCAAAAGGGTCGGATTGGGAAAGAAATAAGAAAAACAGAAGGAGTCAAAACGGCATATAAATAAACGAAATTTTCAAAATTTATAACTCTTGATCTCGAACTCCAAATTTGACAAATTTGGTATCAATAGAAAGATAAAAACAAGCTCTAAAATTTTCATGAAGAACTTAAAAATCAATTCCGTCTCTAAAGGGGTCAAAAATCCACTCGAAGTTTCAGTCCAATATATGTTACCCTACAACAGCAACACAACTTCCAAAAATCATAACTTCCTATTCCAATGTCCAAAAATTCCATACTTTACATCAATGAAAAGATCAAAACATAGTCTAAAACTTTCATGAAGCACTTACAGGCAATTTCAACTTCTAACTAAGTCAATTTTTCAGTCAAAGTTTCAGCCAGCTAATGTGCCATCCTAAATCACATCCAAACTTCCAAATTCTATATCTTCCAATTTCCGCATCCAAAAATTGTATACTTTATAGCGTTGAAAAAATTGAAAGACAAGCCACAACTTTCATATAGACCACTTACTCTAATTCAGACCACATCGGTACGACGATTGGCCTCGAAACACAGTATACGCAAACTTACCCTATAAACATTTTCCAAACACAAAGCAAAATACACTTAACTTTGAAAGATCATAACTTTCACTCCCGATATCGAAAATTGTCATACTTCATGGCGACATAAAGCTTTCAACAGAAGCTACAATTCTCATGAAGATCATTTTCTGAAATTCTGCCTAAATCAAAAAGTCAACTCTCTATCTCCAAAAAGTCAAACTTTCATAACTCAACAAATTCTCACACCTTCACTCTTTAATTCTTAATTTTTAACTTCCATTTCAATCATCTCAATCACTTAAACTTTCATAACCCAAACAAATCTACTCAAATATCAAAACGAATCGATTCTTTTTCTTATTAATTTCCTTAAGGCACAATTTCTTCTAAAACATAATTCATATACAAAAATACTCATTGAATTTCATTTAATATTTCTAAATTTCACTAAAAGATCGGGGTCCAACATGTTATATATAAAGTAATATACTTAAAAATATATTTACATCTAAGTATGATAACTTATAGAAATATAAATTTTATTTATTAATAAAATTAATTAACAATTAGTTATAAAATATGTATAATAAATAAAATATGAGTAATTTATCATCTTATATATTAGTATTATTATGTAATAAATAAAAACTGAATAAAATTTTATTTTATTATCATATTGATTATTAATTATTAATAAAATTTAATATATTTATTTTATTGTCATATTAATTATTAATATAATTAAAAAACATATATTTATTAATTAATAAAAATTAATTACCTTTACATATTTAAAAATTATTATACTTATATTAAAAATAATTATATGTAAATTAATACATCAATTAATAACTTTTATTTTGATGCATTTTGCCCCAATACACGGCTTCTTGGACATGATTGAACATACTTAGACTACTGGGAATGGTTAAAAATCAAATTTGTAGGGACAGGGTAAATTGGTTTTTCTTATTTTTTTTAAAAGTCTTGTCCTTAGAAGTCATTTTACACATAAACGGCTAATACTAAACAACTAATTTTACCAACCATCTCTAACAAACAGCTAATGCAATCTGCTAGTCAAATCAGCTATCAGCTAACAGCTGATAGAATCAGCTAACAGTTAATACAATCAGTCGATTGACAAACAGGGCCTTTATCTTGTGTCCTATCTGCCCCTTACTTTCAAGTGAATGATCATAAAACAAGGTTGCCTTTTTATTTTGGTTTTTGATTGAAGTTTTAAGCTTTATCTGTGTTTTTCTGGTATATATGATGAATGCAAAAGATGACAAACTTTCTCTTCCATTTGGCTATGCTACTTTTTGTTCTTGTGTCCTGTCTGCTTCTTATTTTGAAGTGAACGTTCATCAAGCAAGGTTTTTTTTTAATTTGGTTTTGGTCTAAAGTTTCAAGCTTTCTCTGTGTTTTTCTAGTATATGTGATGGATTGTATGCAGAAATTGACATAAGCTTTTTCTTCTATTTTGCTATAATACTTTTTATTTTTGTGTCCTGCTGCCTCTTACTTTGAAGTGAATGATCGTCAAGCAAGGTTACTTATTTGTTTTGGTTTTGTTATAAAGTTTCAAGCTTTTTTTTTTGTGTTCTTCTAGTATATATGATGAATTGTTTGTAGAAACTGACAGAAACTTTCTCTTACTACTATATTTAGGACTATCTGTTTCTACCAGACTTATTTTTATTAATTACATAACTCTTATTGAAAAAATTCAAAAAAAATATCTAATCTTAGGTGAACAATTTTCTATCCTATACGAGAAATTTTTAGCTTACTAAATTTATTCTCGACTCACTTCACATATACTACAGCTCTCATATTTTCCTATCCAAAAATATAATCAAAACAATTAAAAGGTTGTTCAAAGATTTCCTATGAGTTCATTCAGATGGTGCCAAAGGGGCTGCTAAAGTCAAATGGTTTGACTTATATGTTTCCCTAAAGAAGAAGGAGGACTTAGTATCTCTTCAGTTAAAACTACCAATTATGCGCTGATCCTTACAAGATTGTAGTGGAAACTCAAGGATAAGAATACATTATGGCTGAGATGGTTACATTCATACTTCCTTAAAGGCAAATGTATATGGGAAATAAACAAAAACACCTTAAATGCTTACTTCTTGAATCAGTTACTAAAGCTGAGGGATGCATTCATCTAAGTTATGGACCGTATAATAGCGCTAGGAAAATCATGGATGTCTTTCTTTTATAGCTTACCTTCAAGAAGTAAGCATTAAAGTCCCGATAAAAAATTAAAGAATTTATCTTATTTAAACATATTTCATACAGGGTGTTGTTGATATTGTATTAATAAATTGAATAAAACTTTGATAATGCTTCTTCTACAACTTAAAATGTGTTATAAGGTAAGAATTATTCCTTTAATTCTTAGACAAGTGTCTCTCACGTATCAAACCGAGATCAAACATCAGTTATGTCATCATTTATCCATACTCGCTATTATAGTTGGCTTTTCCAATTAAGTACATTTTGATCATCATTTTCTTATTCGCTTTTGTCACTCATAGAGCAAGTAGATATTATTATTGCATATTCGACTGAAAATTGTCATTTCGAAACCGGAAACCTTGAATCAGAGGATTGGATTCGAATAATTTAGATTCTGTATTTTTCTCCGAAATGGATAGCTTGTGTACTTCGGAAATTTGGGCAGTTAACTAAATTTTCAGGCAATTATGTTGCATCCTTTTCTTGCAAAAGTATGTTACTCTTCCTGTCCTGTGACTAAATATGTAGAGTTGATGTCTAAATAATGTAATTGAATGTTCGCCTAAAAGATTCCGCCTTTTAACTCCAATGTGGGCCAGTGGACAATAACCAAAGAGCCCACTAGTGGTGAAAGAAAAGAGTGACTGAGAAGTGAGATAGCATCAGTGTGTCACAATAATCATGCTTAGTCATAACAAAACCTCAATGATTTTTATTAAACTTGACTCATGTCTTAGACTATCGAACATGCAAAATTAATGATCCTAGGACCTAGGTCAGATAAATCCTAGTAGTAAGTTATCATCCTTTGGAACTCCACCACCAATTTTTATGCTCACTCAAAGCTTCTCCCTCGCTCTCGCCCTTTAATATCTCAACAAGCAAAGCCTGAATCTAGTTATATATCAACAGACATAACGTCTCTTACTAGTCCTTGCTCTCCCACACTTCACTTACTAGCTAGCCATTTGTTATTCACCACCAAATTCCCCAAAATGGGCTTCCTCTACTTCTACGCCCTTCTCAGTCTGTTTCTGTTTCTGGCTCCATGTGTTCTCCCCAGAACCTTAATCCGAACCACCAAAACTACTTCAGTTCTTGATGTCTCAGCTTCCATTGAAACGACCAAGTCCCTTTTCTCTTCTAGTCCTAAAATGACACTTCCCTTTACCCAACAAGAGACAACAACCTCCTCATATCCCTCCTCGTTAAAAATGCAACTACTCCCCAGAAATTCGATTCACAAGACTTCACACGCAGACTACAAGTCGGTAACCTTATCTCGACTCGAGCGCGACTCGGCCCGTATCAAGTCACTCACAACTCGTCTAGATCTGACAATTAACGACATTTCCGTTTCAGATCTCAAACCAGACGGTACTAACTCAGACCTCAAAGCTGAAGATATCCAGAGCCCAATCATATCAGGAACCAGTCAGGGAAGCGGTGAGTACTTCTCCAGAATCGGAATCGGTAACCCACCCAGTCAAGTCTACATGGTGCTCGACACCGGCAGCGACGTCAACTGGATGCAATGCGCACCCTGCGCCGACTGCTACCAACAATCGGATCCAATCTTCGAGCCGACTTCATCATCCTCGTACTCCCCTCTTTCCTGCGACACCAAACAGTGCAAGTCACTCGACGTGTCGGAATGTCGGAACAATTCATGTCTCTACGAAGTGTCCTACGGCGACGGCTCCTACACTGTGGGAGATTTCGTCACCGAGACCGTCACACTCGGCTCGGTTTCTGTGGATAATGTGGCCATCGGATGTGGGCATAATAATGAAGGGCTTTTCGTTGGCGCCGCCGGCCTACTCGGACTGGGTGGCGGCTCACTCTCGCTACCTTCTCAGCTTAATGCTACGACGTTCTCGTACTGTCTCGTGGATCGTGACTCTGAGTTGGCGTCGACTCTGGAGTTCAATGAACCGCTTCCTCGTAACGCCATTACTGCTCCGTTACTCCGTAACCACGAGCTCGACACGTTTTATTACGTTGGGTTAACGGGACTGAGTGTGGGTGGTGGGTTATTGAAGATTCCCGAGTCGGTGTTTAAAATTGACGAGTCGGGTGATGGTGGAATAATAATTGACTCGGGGACGGCGGTGACTCGGATACAAACGGACGCTTATAACATGCTTCGCGACGCATTTGTTAAGGGTACAAAAGACTTGCCGTCAACTAGCGGCGTGGCGCTGTTTGACACGTGTTATGATTTGTCGTCAAAGGGCAGCGTGGAGGTGCCAACGGTGTCGTTTCATTTCGCGGATGGTAATGAACTGCCGCTACCGGCGAAGAATTACTTGATTCCGGTGGACTCGGTGGGGACATTTTGTTTTGCGTTTGCTCCAACGACGACGGCTTTGTCGATAATTGGGAATGTGCAGCAGCAGGGGACACGCGTTGTTATGGATCTCGCCAATTCCGTTGTTGGTTTTGTACCAGACAAGTGTTAGTGAGTGACAGTTTATTTATTTGTTGAAAGTAAAAACAAGTCTTAACTGTAAAATTAGCAAGTAGAATGCTGGCTGGGTCTTTTCTTTTGGTGCACGGCTTTCTGAATATCTATCATGGGTCATGGCTTTGGCTGATTTAAGCCTAAGCAGTAAGCACCCAACCTTTCCACAAGTAACCACATAAAATTGATCACTTTCTTATAATCTTTTTATTTAATTTTCTATAATCCTAACCTCCTTCTTTAATGAATTTGGTATCATCTTATTCATTTGATCAATATATGTATATTTTATATATTCATTCATTATAAAATCTTAATTTTTATTAATCAATAAAATTTGTAACTTTAATTAATTGAATTGATCATTTTAATTATAATCATTTTCTTTCATTTCCTATAATTATATCCTCCTTCATTAATGCATTTGATTTCATCTTATTCATTTAATCAATATATGTATGTTTTATACATTTTTAAGAAAAGTTGGCTTGTGAGACATTGATCATGAACAATTATGTTATTCCTCTCATCCCATATAGTTGTGACTACGAAGGATAGTGAAATACAGCAGCTCCATCTGATAGTTTTATTATGGAATCTCATATTGGCGAACCAATTCTTAATTTGCTTAAGTCGTTTGGAAATTCACTAGTCTCTTCAGCTATTCTGCATAATGAACACCAATTAGTAAGATAAGTAAACGAAAATATCTTATCTACAATTGGTAGCTTGTTTAGCATAACAAGCCAAAGGGTTATGCTTAGACCAGGCTATGTTTTCCTAACGAAGGATTGGTAAGTTGCTAAAAAACACTTGCCTGCATGATAGGTTAGAAAAGACACCATTTATGGTGTGTTTCCAGATAATGATATCATTATCTGAGTTAACACACTCCTACAAAATTCTAGTCTTTAAAGGAGCTAGAATTAGAGCAATACTAATTATATCCTTCCCTGTAAGAGTCTGAGCCACTGTATGATGTTGTTGAATAAGAAGTCTTAAAGTAATAACATTATCTATTTCTTTAAATGGATCAACTGATAGCTAATTATCAACCTAGAAAGAAGTAGTTTCTCCATTACTAATGAGATTGATGAAATGAGGCCTCATTTTTTCCTCAGCTTAAGGATGCTTTTAGTATGGTAGATGATAGATTATTCAAGTTAACTCTTGTTTTTAGTGAAATAGATGTGAATCCATCCACACCACAAAGCCTACTTATCAGTTTGGAGCTTTCATAACCTTTTCAAAAGCAAGATAGTATTGAAAGATTTGAGAAAAATATTCATTCATCATAAAATCTTAATTTGTATTAATTAATTAAAATTTGTAAAGAATTAGTCATTTAACATTTTTAATTAAATAAATTTCTATTAAAATATTAAAAAAATAAAAAAGTCGAGTAAGCTCCAACTTGATTTGGGCTTCAGGAATTGTCATCCCTATTGCCCCAAAGTCGGCTTGATGTACATGTACAAGAAACTCTTCCAATTTGATAAATTTTTAGCCCTTGAACGTCCACGAAGCAATTTGTCATGCTGTACATTGTTGATTCAGGCTCCTAATTTGTTTTTTTTTTCATTTGTGTTTAGTTTCAATTCCTTTTGATACATAGGGCTCAGAATATAGGTTCTTTGTCTATTCTAATTTAACATCTATAGCCAAATAGCCGAAAAAGATATCTTTTGGAGCCATTTTTACTGTTAGAAATACAATTAATTGGCTGTAAAACGAGTACGAGAAATTCATTTGTCGTCGAAGGCTACTCTTGGATAACAATTTGCACGGCAATCCCTTATGTTGCCTTCTTATGAAAATATTATTTTAAGCAATGCGTTGATGCTGAAACCTGTTAGGTACCTAACAGGACTTCAGTTTAGGCTTAGGGCTTTGGCATTCAAAAACATCTGCCTGAGGCTGAGGGCCTGTGAATTTGTAGCCTCGAAAATCTGCAGATACGACACAGGCAAGGTCCTGAAGCAATAATAGAATGATCCACGGCAGAGCAAGATAAACTTTTTCTACAAACTTGTCTAAGAATTTCAGTAATTAAGTGATAATGTCAATATCCAATCAAGATTTACAGTTATGTTTCATTAGGTGGTTATTTACCTAATGGAATAAAATCTAATATTATTTTATTATTTAAAAAATTACTTATAATAAAATAGAATAGAATAAGATAAAAAGAGAGTTTCACGTTAAATCACATTTTATCTTAAACAGGAAATTTAAGTTATCTTTAATTTAGAAGATTTAGAATAAAATATAAAATGACAAAATATTATATAATAAAAAATAAAAAAATATTTCACTATATTATATTATAAAATTTTCTATCATCTTAAATAATAATTTTTAATATAACATTTATTTATATTTTATCTTATTATGAATAATTTTATTTCATTTTATTCCGATCTAATTTCTAAAACATATCCTAAATTTTTACTGAGCTGGACTGAAGTCCAACGAATGTGAAATAAACACCAGATCTGAGGCTCAGCTGTATCGTACGATTGCCGTATCGGATGCGTCATAATATTTTTTGGCTCTGTAGTAAACATTTTAGATACATATATAGCCTCCTGGCCTGACACACGCTGGCCTCGAGAAATGCAGTGGCTTTGGATAGGTAGCATCCTAAGACAAATAAAAAAAGCACCCACGTGGATGTGTTCCATTCAAGCAAGGTCTTTGTATCGGAAGTTGAGATTAAGACCTCATATTTCAGTCCGATAGTAATAGCGTGAGAGCTCTTTCAATATGGTAATTTTTTATGCGCATTAATATTAGGCAATTCTTTTAAAAAGTTAATTATGATCAGACCGTGATTTATCCCCTCATAATTCTGTCTGGTTAAAGCTTAGGGACGCCTAAAACGAGCGATTCCACCTTTTAAAATCAAGAGCTATATTGTGATGGGATAAAAAGATGTCACATGGTTCAAGTTATTTGAGCTAAAAGGATATTGATTAAATTATGCATCCTTCTAACTGAGATTAGTAGAGAATTACTCTCTCTCTCTCTCTCCATATCTTCACTTTTCGTACATTTATATTTAAGCGAAGCTATCTATCGTTAAACGCAATCATTTTTCTACACTCTTTAGTTAATAAATATCAACTTTTGAGCGCATGTCGTCACCATCACATCATCTGTGCAGCTTGGGGACGCTCTTTCCCATATAAATATTATGTGTTACTTATGCAAATGTTATTGGGTTTCGGTTTCAAGGTGTGCATATATGTAGTAGCTACGTGCACAGTACACAATTCTAGAGGTGGGCGGGTATCAGGAACATTGGATTCAACCTCACATCAATCTACTCAACTGCCAGAAACCAACAAAAGAATCAATGACCTGACTGCTTCTCGCTAGTCGCTGCACACCACCCACTCTCTCAGTGTATGGACTACGGGGAGCGTATTACAAAGGAATTGTGTTGTGTAATTGACACAAAACCTATCTGAGAATCGACCGCAGTGTGAGAAAGGACTTTTCTTCTTTTCCTTTTTTTTTCTTTTTCTCGCGGAGTGGATTCAGTACTCCAACACGCAGATGAGGTACTTTTTTTCTTTCCGGGTAACATGCTTGGATTTGGATGCCATTGATATGTCATCTTTTTCTTTTCTTGCGGACAAATGCAATTTGTTTACACATTGTTTTCGTGCCCCAAAACTTCAATATAATAGGTCAAGGATTGCAAAATTTTGACTTTACTGATGCAAAAGCTCCTACAATCTTTTACGTTACATCCACAATGTTATTTATAATAGATTTAATTTGGTGAAGCATACTATATATTTAACAATAGGTTTAGACGAAAAATCTAAGAAAATATTATTAATTACTTAGCAATAAATTTGTTACATGGATTTTTTAATATAAAAAATGTTCTTCAATTATCGTGAAAAAGAAAATCATAATTTGGACTTTTTTTTCCAGACAATCGACAGTGGAATCATGCTTTATTAGAAATTTCAACTTTTCTGTTGGGAGATCCTGTTTTGATGGTGAGCCGTATTGGAATTTGGAAAGGAAACCCTTCGTCAAATAATTGTTTATTTACATATACTTTTTAAGTTCCAATTAATAATTTAATAAATTATCTTTGTTCAAATCAATCACCAAGAACTCACAGTAAGAGTAAACATGAACTTTTTTTATATATCTTCTTTATTACGAGTAAATAAGAATCATTTGCATTTCAGTTATTTTTCAATTTATTTAAAAAATGCTCAAAATGACTCAAGAATTCTCTTTTTTGGTTATACAATATACTAGAGACTCTTATGATATTTACAAAACATATTTTCTTTATTACTGGTAAAAAGAGAATGATATTCAATTCATTTATTTGTCAATTAATCTCATAAATGCTCAAAACAGTTCTAGAATTCTCTTTTATTATTATTATTATACAATATTCTAAATGCTCACAAATATAAGAATGAAATGAAAGTCTATCAATAGCTTCCTAAGACTTCCTCTTTTGCCAAAAGTTCTTCCTACAACTCATGTATTCTATTTATATCCAAAATCACTTTAAATAGTTGTCGGAGACATAAATGAGCAGTTACAACATCTAGTCTCCTAAACACAATTCAATTATATGATTTACTACCTTCAACTAAGTTCACTTAATTGAAATATCGTTTAATCAAACTCATAGTCTAATACCTAAATTTGACAAATTTTTATATTCAGTTTCGAAAAAAAATTGATTGTTCCATGTCCTTAATCATAACTTACTTATTTTTTTTCCACCTTTAAACACCCTACTAGTTAATCAATATAAACCTTTTAGCTAATCTATGATTTATAGAAAACATGACAAATTCTTTAACCTACTAAGTCCTTTTAAAGATTAAACACACTTATTTAACAAAACTTGATTGAAAACCATTTCAAAAGTTTTCTAGATGTTGTTTAAAGATTAAGAATTTTTCTTTAAATTTTAAAATAAATTTCTTACAAAATGTGAAAGTGATCATGAGTCTATGTTTGACCTAAGTTTGTTCAAGTAATAAGTTTTGCAAGAATATAATGCACCAGGGCCAAAAATGAGCCAATACTTGACCTGTGTTGGAAGAACATACATCTCAGTTAGACTTGTGCTCCTCTAAAACCATGCTAAATCTTTTCTAACTTAGCTCTAGTTTATTTATATTCATTTCTTCTTCATTAGGGAGCCAAAGCCTAAAAATAAAATATAAATCTCATTAAATACCAGATCCTATAGAAATCATCCAAATATAATGCAAATGCTCTTAAAATCATGCTAAAAATGTAATTTCATTAGCACTTATCAAATTCCTTCTTATTTAAGTATTTACTTGTCTTCAAGTAAATCATTTTATTACTTTTAGCTTAGATAGATAGCAACTCCAAGAAAGAATTTAATAAATCCAATGCATCAATCAAGATTCTCCATTATGCATTCAATTACAAAGTTCATCAAATTGTTAGGCATTTAGCTACTTGAATAAAGTCTTAATTTAATCAATTCAATTCAGCATCACAACCTTTTAAACTTTAAATTAATTCAAAAGTTCAACATAATGTATAAAGTAAACATACATAAGATAGATGCTTCATACATTTTCATAACTCTTATTTAAACAAAAACAAAACATTGCTTTCAAATTAACACTAGAACATTTTTAAAAAGTTACCCAACTTTTGACGTGAGAGTAAATACCTTAAAATAATTTCTTCTAATTACTTGATTAGGTCACCATTTTAAACGTTTACTAGCACCATTCTTTCACTGCAATCCCTTTACTTAGTTTGAAGCTAGCAAAGTAAATTTATTTATACTCACTTATTTACACATGTTTTATTTTTAGTAGGATGCAAAAAATACTTAAAAAGAGTCCATTTCTAAACTAATTGTATGTCCAAATTATATTTAAAAAAGTATGATATTGCTTATTAATTATTCATTTTCAAAATAAATGAAGCAAATTAACATTAACTTAATCATCATCAATGTGCATAACTATTTGCCTAATAAATCAAATCACAATAAACTTATAATAAATTATCTCAATTGACAACTTTTGAGATTAAGAATTTTTTCAAAATTACTCCTTATTAAGTTAATTACCACAAAATTGATAGACATAAATGATTTATGCTAGAGATACATCACTTTTAGCACTATTTTCATAATATATTCCTTATATTTTGAATGATTTGATATTTGATTTGAGAATTATTGTCATTTCATAACGTATTTTTATCTGTACAAGGAAAACAAACCAAAATTAGAGAAGAAATAAATTGAATTAGAGTAATATTGGAAAAAATAGAGAGTAACCCATGAATACAACACTTACACACTACCTTGTTAAGAGTCATGTTCAAAGGTGGTCACCTTTGTTTCTTTTATGTAGCTCTACACACCCTTGTGTCACCCCTTTGATGAAAAGCACGCCACCCTACACGATCTTGTGTAGGTCCTCTATTGGCGTTAAGATTTTTCTAGATTTTTCAGGATAGTATAGCTTTGTACACTAACTCATGTTTGAGGCCATGTAGCTTATTGAAAATATAGGGATTCAAATTTGAAGAAAAGAAAATCAGAAAGGAGTTCTTTGGTCGAAAAGTAGGAAGTCATTTTAAAGCTATTTTACATCAATTTTGATTAAAATTATATCATTCTTTGAAGACACAACGCGATTTTAACAAGAATTCTTTGAACATTGAAGATTGAAGATTGAAGATTCAAGAACAATGACTTCTTTATCTTATTTTCATTATTATTTTTACTCTAATATTATTTTTTGAGTATGAAATAAATTGGGATATTGATTTAGGTAGGATAAAACTAAGATGTGATATATTTTGATTTATTCTTTGGTTTAATTAATTTCTAGTTTTATTGTAATTTATCCATGTTTTTATGTAGATTAAATTAAATGAGTGAAAATGAAAGATTTAGTACTTGATTCATGTATGTGTGTTTATATTATAACATGGTTAAAGAGAATTAAGGATGAGATATACATGAGAAAGTTGCAAGTTCTTCCTAAGTTAGGATAGAACCTATTAAAAAAAGTTCATAGAATAAGTTCAAACATTCTTAGGTTGTCTAGATTAAAAAAGAATTTCAATTGATTAACTTATGAATAAGAGTTATATGTATTAAGAAAGAATATTATCTAGTTTAGGAACTCTTATTAGTTCAAAAAATTGGAGGTATTCATTAAACCAAGAGAAGTTGAATATGATGAAATCCTACGGAAACCTGCCTTAAATCTAGGCGTTTCACTAATCGATTTATTCTTAATCATTTCTTTGCTTTAGTATTTGGTAATTATTTTATTTTCTTATTTAATTATTCATAACCATTGATCTACCTTGTTAAGTTTATGAATGATGGGTAATTCACAAACTTAACTAGCTCAAGTCTTGTTTGGGGTGCATTTTTGGTTTATTATTTATTATCTCTTATTTTAGGCCCAAGGACTTGTTTATGGACTGTTCCTTTAGTTTGTAGCATGTGTTTTATTTATTTGGGCTATTTTAAGACTTACTTGTTTTAATGTGATTAGCCCTAGGATAAAAAAGGTAGGGATAACATATTTGTGGTTGTTAATAGGTTTAGTAAAATGACGCACTTTATTGCATGTTATAAAATTAATTATGCCACTTATATTGCTGATTTGTTCTTTAGAGATGATGTGCGTTTGCATTGTGTTCCTTAAGTCTACTGGTGATATGCTGTAGCGCCCGCTTATCATAGAGTACCCACCGGAGCGCCCGTAGGTCATTCCAGTACATATCCTACGATAAGAGACCACTACTGACAACCACCACTAAACTCCCCATGGCAT
>JANVCL010000003.1:17034060-17046625 GCA_026546855.1 Erythroxylum incrassatum | reverse complement strand
GAAAAATGGGTCTCATGTGCACTGCATATGCATAATGTGAATGTTTAAGTGTATTGACTGTGAAATAATGTGAAATGCGAAAGAAAGTGAGATGTGTCAATTATGCGTTTTGTGATTGGGTGAGCCATCGAAGATGGTCACTCACTGAGTTCGCAAAAACTCGCCCAAAATTTGCAATTATTTTTCATGACTCAGAAGAATACCTCGTTAGGCAACGAGAGTATACGTACTGCATGTGAATGAAGCAAGAGGTCGGGATCAGTTGCGTCTGCATTTTGTATTTAATTACTTTGTACAAACTTGTATTTTCTGCAAATTATTGTATGATATATTTGAGTATATTTGTTGCGTATAACTTTCCAATTGGAAAAAGGTTTTGCAAAAGGAATTGATCAAAGTGTAATATGTTTTGTTTTTAGAATTGGCTAATCGAAATTCTGATATTTGAAAAATGTTGGCAATTCTTGTAAGTAAAATGTTTCTGAATAAAGGTTGGCCTCAATTTTTGATTATTGATTTTCGCATTCGTTTTAAAAAAAATTTAATTTAAAACTATACCAACTTTTGACCGATTGAGTGCTCTAGCAAGCCACCTTCGAGGGCACGGACTCGGATATCACCACCGATATCAGGTTCGGGTCTTGCGGAAGTGGGGTGTTATATCCAGACCAGAACGGCATGTGGGCCGGTTGGCCCATTCATAGACAGTGACCTAAACCTAGCAGGAATTTCTTATATAAGGCATAACCTCACCCGGAGACAGGGATGACATTAAAACCCTGATATTCTCTATTGATCGTGATCAAAACCCTCGCCAAAAAGACTGACTTGAGTGTCGAAGGGGCTTGCCGGCAATCAACCCCCCGCGTGCCTTTTATTGTTTTGCAGGTACTCTTTAGATAAAGCCAATCAAAATCATGGATCCAAACAACAACGCCCACCCTCATCGAAATCAGACAGAACCAATATTTAAAGATGCATACACTTTGTATATGTGTTGGAAGTAAGTATTAGTTTTGATTTGTTGGTTTTCTTGTTAATCAAAATTGATGTGAATATATAAAGTAATTGCATAAAGGACCACATGCCTTATTTGTCAATTCCTGTAAAATGTGGATGCTAATAAAAAAGTATTTTAATTTATTATGGGGAACTTTTTTTAGGAAGATTTCTTGGTTTTTTGTTGTGAGAACAAAATATTAGTAGAAGGTAAGATCTGGATAAGACTTATTGGTTTGCTATTATAGATGCAATTGATATACTATACGGAAACTAGTAAAGACAAGTTGGATGATATGTTAGTTGAAATAAGAAAAAAAGATGAAAAATAATGTAATCATATATATTCTTTCAACCTATGAGAGAGTGGAAATATATCTTGAGGGTGCATATAATCCTAACATAGCATCACAAATGGGAGATGTTATGAAAGATAGGAATTATGTTAACATTGCTATAAAGAATGGTGAAAAAGAAGATTCAATTTACGCAAAACATGAACTTATAGTATTAAGGGTGAATGATTATTGAAAGATGATGAATCTTGTCATAGAATTTTTTGTTAATGCTATTATTAGTACATGTGTCTATATATATATAATTGGAGCTGGAAATATTGGTGATAGTGGTGTGTGGTTATTAGAACTAAAGGTAATGGTGTTTTAGGTAATATTAAGGTTGGTGCATCTTATATATGGCTAGAAGTGTATGGGTTGTTAAGGTTAACACAGGTGATGTGGTGGCTATTCAAAATAAGATGGAGATATTATAAAACCAACAAATTAAAGGGAAGTTAGTGAGAGTAAATTGTTAACTAATTTAAGTAGGAAAGTGGTAGAGATGATCATGAATCATATATTATTAGAAAAAATAAAAATAGAAATTATAAGAAAATAAAAGGAAGATGATATTGTTATTAATGAATGAAGAGACTAGAATGGCATTGGAAAAGATGAAGGGAATGAAGATGATGGCCATGACCATGAAAGTGAAAAGGATTATTATGTTTCTAGTAAAGAAAGTTAATATCTTAATAATGATGATCATAGTGAGTATTTAACAAGTTCTAAAGATGATGGTGTAGATAGTTTTTTAAAGGAAAGATGTAAATTATATATTATGATCTATAATGCACCATTTTAATATAGGAGTAGTTTTGAAACTTAAGAATATAAAACAATTTATAAAGGTTGTTATGAAGTACTCAACAGCAAAGAGCTTTAATTGAATTTAAATAAATTGAAAAAAATAAAGTGAGAGTTAAATGTGACATAAATTGCCTTTGGTTACTTTTTGCAAACAAAGAAAAAAATGGCAATATCTTTATTATAAAGGGTATGACTCCACATACACATATAAGCTCATTACTACAAGAAGATGACTTTAAAAGCCTTGTTAAGAAAGGATTTAAATGGAGATACCAGTTTTAACACTTGCAAGAGAGCAAAGGCAATTATGTTAACAATGATAGATATAGCAAGTAGCTAATTATATAACTTTGTTTGGGTAAGGTGAGGAAGTAAAAAGGTAAAAGATGAGAACTATCTAGGCTATTAAAACTAGTATAAATGTTAAGTAAGTAAAAAGGTGCTCCAAAGATGTGATTTTTGTTTTGATGGTTGCAAGAAAGGTTATATTGAGGGTTATAGAGCAATAATAAGTTTAGATAAATATTTCTTAAAAGAAATTAGCAATGACAACTATTGACTGCAATAAAGAAATATGAAAACAACTAAAAGTTCCCTATTTCGTAGGTTGAAGTAGATAGATATTAAATGAACAACGAATTGAAAATGTCCTTATTTTGGATCTGTAACTTAAACATGACAATCTTTTATCTTTGTTTTTAACATACAAAAAGTAAAATACTTCTTATTTTCTTTGTTAGTATAATAATTTATTTATTCGTATTTTATTTTGAAATACAATAAATTTATTAATTAATTAAGGGTTGGTTACAGTAATTTAAGCTATATTACTAGAGGGTGGGCATAAATATAAATATATATATATATACAAAGGACATTTATGCCAATTGGAGACAAAGGTTTAATGGGGAGGATTTAGAATTTCAAATCTAGAGATGTGCAAATCAACATTTAAGCCTGACTTCAACAACCAACTATGCGTGCTTAGTGATTTAAATTCAAGATGAAGTCCTATTAGATTATACCAGAGAGTCATGATATGAAGCTAATTTCAAAGTGAAACTGTAATTGCGATTATGTAGAAAAAGAAAAGTAGAACTTCTCACAGATGTCTAATGGAAGTAAAGGTGCAGCCAATTATTAGCATGTTTGAGCAAATTATCAGCTTCGGACGGTACGTGATGTGTTTAATCTGAAACGTTGTTTCATTTTGTTGCGCAATATATCGGGCGCCGGACATAATTGGGTAGTAATTTGGAGCAAGGTTTTACGTTGCAGAGTCAAGGATTCAATTACGTGTATGAAATCAAGACGTACTGTAATACCAGACGGATCTTTTTCTTTTCTGTGTCCATACCAAATTGCTCTTGTATAGCCAAGGTAAGGTGATCAAAATCATGTCTGCCAAACAATAATTATGTATTTCATTTCTACACTGCGATTTCACTGAGATACGCATCATACCATCAGCTCTCAGCGATGATCGGCCTTTCAGGTTAAGGTTCATGACTGCCTCCAACGTCCTGTTCAATTTCTAATATTTCAACTCTGCGATTCATCTTCTTTCCCAATCTTATCGCCACATCCGCTGGCCTGAATCTCCCTTGTACAAATATCTTACGTTGCTGCTTGTCAATCATGTGTGTCTCTACCACTTCAACGAGAAACAAGACAGAGAGACTGTAAATGTTTACCAATTACCAGGCAATAATTCAGTTCCTAGGGTCTCTCACAAATGGAAAAACTTTTACCTTTCATGTTGAGAAGGATTTTCCTTGCTTTTCGACAGCAAGCGTTGCAGTCAAGGTTGACCCTCATTATCATGCAACATGTCTGCAACTGTGCATCAAAAGCTGAACCTTGTTAGTTGTCAAGTTTTGATTTTCTAAAGGAAATGTATATGTCCTTCTGAACTGAGCTATACAAGGGGACAATATAGGATATGAAGGTGGGAGATTCAAATAAGCCTCATGAAGATGCTGCTTGTACTTGCCTTTTCCGGTGAGAAGTCGTGGACAGACATAGATTTTATGGGATTTGATGATTTGCTGATTTGATGGCTTAAAGTAGCATAAGGGTTGGAAGGAAAAGGTTGGATGTTCAAGAATCGTCGACCAAATCATGGCTTCCTCCTTGTAATATTTGTTGGCAAGTTCCTTCTTCGTTGGAATCCGATTCTTCCAAGGCTTTGAAAGAAGAATTTTGTTTCTTACACTGAATCTTCATTTATCTAACATAAGCGACAAAGGAATATGCATATCTTGTTCCTTGTCCTACGCTATGTTATGCTTCACGTCACATTAGGAAACATTTCTTTCTTTTTTTTCCAAAGATTTGTAGCTTACTCAATCCTATTAATGTTTGCTTACCTTAACAATTGACCAAGATATTAAGGCACGACAAGATTTCTATAGTTGTTCAATCGCTGCTAATTTCACTTGGAAGGCTTGAAAATGGGCGCAGCATAAAAACAAAATGGACATTCGACAAAGGCATTTCATTGAGATTTATCAAACCCCACTACAGTCACTCTTCCTGCTAATTCAGATAGAGGGTTATGTCTTATTATCCTTCTACAAGTATGTACTCTTATAATCTAAAATCTCAGGGAATTTGTAAAGGAAAATGAGAATCCTCAGGTCATCATCAACAAAATATCCACTTTATCAAGGTCATTTTGCGTAGGGGATTTCTGTAGACAGCAGCAACTTGCCTTGAGGTAACTTTAAGGCCAGGAGATGTACAAGTCAGAGTTACTTTCTTCTCCAAGACATTTACTAGTACTGACTCCGTTTCTGTCCAATGAGAAAATTGTGAAAAACATGCATCGAACAAAAGCGCTTTTCTGCCAAATTCCTGAAACCGTTCAAAAATGTCCAACACCAACTTGCAAATAATTCAGCAAACTAGTGCATATGCTGCGGGTTCCATTTCAGAAATAGCACGGAGGTTAACATAAAGTATACCCTCACAGACCTCTATTCTAAAGCAGTAAGTGAACTGTAGTAAACAGATAAAAGGCTGGCCTTCCACCTAAACAATTAAGCTGGAAAATTTATGAACAAACAGTTAAAGTGCTAGTTCTAGTACAAATTCTATACTGGGGAAATTTAGCAGACAGAAAAATGGCTTGAATCATGAAGGCACCATTTTATCATTGCAATTTTTCCTTTCTTGAATTATTAGTAAATTTCTTTCTTTATTTTGAATTCCCTTTACATGGTAGGATCAGCTTCTGTCAACGTTTTACTTCACTAATTAACAAGCTCATCTTATCAGGAGAGTCACAAACGTAAAGGGTAACAGAAACTTCAGAATTTTGGACGAATAGAAGGTCAAAATTTAAGCTCAAATGTGAAATTTTGATTGACAAATCCAGAGCGTGACGAACAACCAGAGTGACCTTCTGTTTTTAGGAAACTATCTAGAATTAAGGTTTCAGCCTGAAACTGTTCCCCTCTATTTATGTCAAAACAGAAACTTAGCTATCAACATATCTGAGGAACTGGCTGTAAGTCGTTTCAAATAAATCTTGTTTTGTTTCAGTGCAAGTTTAAAGACACGAGGAAATCTATGATCTTTGTTCAAAGCATTGGATATCCTACCATTCATTCTTGACATAATCTCCGCTATTCTCTTTTGACACTCGGCACAACGAATATCTGCTGAGAGAACCACCTCCTGGACCTAGTCTCCAAAA
Source organism: Erythroxylum incrassatum (assembly GCA_026546855.1). Lineage (NCBI taxonomy): Eukaryota > Viridiplantae > Streptophyta > Magnoliopsida > Malpighiales > Erythroxylaceae > Erythroxylum > Erythroxylum incrassatum. The sequence goes on along the minus strand of JANVCL010000003.1, from coordinate 17,040,778 downwards.
ACTCAATAATCCATGAGAAATTACATAATAAGACCAGAAATATATAATCAGAATTCAAATAATCAGTGAGAGTACGAACAAGAGGCATAGATAAGGATTCGATAGAGGCTAGGCTAGTTCCAGCAAGCAGCATGCTTTTTGACTTCTTGAATCCAATTCGTGATAACTCCTTTTTGGGTTTATTAGCAAGAACCATATCTTTGTTATGTGACTAAACACACGAAAATTTTCATATAGAGTAGTGGTAAGGTAACAAGTCCAATCTCATCTTAAGTTGAGAAAGAGAAAGAGAGAAGGAAAAAGATCGATGAACAGCCACTGCCGTAGTGATGATAGAGCTAGCCCATCTTTTGAGATGCTTCAAGTGCTGGAGAGCAAGGAGGAGTGAAGATAAAAACACAAGGGGACAGCATAGAGAGCAAAGTGAAAAAGGTCTTTATTGCCTAGTTGAAATGATCTTCATTTTCACAAGCAGCCCCACACACGTCGCTGTGCTCGAATTTTTCTACACTAGAATTATTCTTTATAGCTTGCTTACAAGACCAAACACTTGTCTAACTTTTTGAGTTCTTATTAAACGGTCATTTCAATTTCAATGAGGGCTTGGCTGCAATGAGCCGACATAGCTGAGACTTCCAAGATACCACCCTCCTTAATAGTTCACATAGGTGTCGTGCTCGGCGCTGCCGGCTTCTGCAACTCCGCAGAATTGACACCACCAAACATTGTATGCTTTACTTCTCCATTAACTGTCAAGCATTGACAGGTTCGGAATAAAGATATTAACTAGAGGACTTGGATTGTTCAGCAAATCTGATGCTGCCCCAAATCAAAACAAGAGACTTGTTGCTTTCCTCATGTCTACCTAAACAGATTCATTGAATATGCAAAGCTATAAGCAAAAATTTACATGCATGGTGTGTTTTAACACTCCACGAATTCTTCGACGGACCATGATGCTGCAAGATTAACTTGGAATCTATAATCACACCACTGCAAAGCCCTATGTACAAGCTGACTCTGAATCCTTAATCCCATAACCTTCATACACCCTGACGAATATTCACTGAATCTATAGCAACAAACAAAAGACGGGTTATGATCAATGAGACTTGGACGAAGCTTTCATCACGCTTGTTACAGTCGCAATGGCAATGAATTGATTCTACTTGAGAAAACAACAGCCACGAGGTGCTGCTTTACTAATATGCCTCCCTCCACTTAATAATTGGATGGGATTGAAATATGATTCAACCACATGCAATTAGAAGTAAGCAAGCAAGTTAAACAAAAATGAAGGATAGGAAAACACTTACATAGAGATCATACAAGTGATGTACATAAGATTAATTTTACTATGAGATACATGCAAGTTACGTGGGGCCAAGTGTCCTCGAAAGGTGCAAATTATGAAGCGTCTGTATGCAATGATCCAAAATTTATGCCAGGAGCGGCAAAGCTACTGTTTAGCTACTGTTACATGTTAAATACATAAATGAAGACAGCACTTGGGGAGGTCAAGTCTACTCAAATGATCTACTTCCCAGTGTGATGATCGAGCAGCGGGCTACAGCTACAAAACGTTGCGTAAGGCAAATGCACCATATGTACCTAAAGGCCGTTACAACTTCTCCCATATGAAAAATAACAGAAATGGAATCTTTTATCTAGACATAATCAAGCTTGTTTGATATGGCACAACAGCAGAATTAAATATAGAATCACCCATATACTTGCAGTTGTAGTGATCAACTTTCAACTTCATAGGAACAACAAATCTTTCCCGAGCACTTGATCCAAGAATGCCTGTTGACTTCCTAATCACATTCTCCATCTTTTTCGTCTTATTGCCAGAATTCACACTAAATCTTCTTCTTCTTGAAGACATCCACCTTAACTGCGCTAGCAAATCATCCTTCACAAGATCTCGGAACAATGCCAAGTGGTTTCTTTTATCATTCCCGAATCCAAAGATGAAACTGAACATCCTGGGAAAACAATATCAGGAACACTAACCAATTTGCTTTTATCACAGCTGGCTTCAACCTGCTTTGATTGCAAGCGAAACAGCTGAGATTTACCAATATCTTCCCTTTCCTCAATAGGCCTCCACTCATTGGCCAACCATTCATGGGAAAGTCTCATGTCAGTACTGCAGAAACTGATTCTTGCTTTTATTCTGGATACTTCAAGTAGAAAAAAAATCAGCACTAACTTCTATATAAGAAGGCATAGCATGGCATTACGATTTACTTTCAGACTATGCTAATTTTACTAACCTGGGAAATAAACAAGAAATTTATCTTCAGATTCTTTCTGAACAACAATGCCTTCCCACCAAGTATCACGCCACCAGACATGAACAGCTGTCCCGATATCAATTAAGCCAGACTCTTTGCCCATATCCAGTGGACAAGTAGGGCGTATGATGTTCATTCCAGGAACTTGAATTCCAAAATGATCAAGAACAACAATGCAAGAGGCCAAAATCGACTTCGGGCACATTAATCTCGTTTTCTGCAACTGAATGATAAATTACAAAATATGGCATAAACAAACAAACGTCTTAAGTTCTTAGTTTCATCAGCTGCATCTTTTATATCTTGATATCTAACCTTCACTTTGTTTTTGTGCTTCTTTGTTATCAAAGCTCTAACCATCAGCCTCTCACGCCACTATCTTGAGAAAGCACCTCAACTTCAGAACCAACTTTAAGACAGTGCATATGATTATGCTTTACCTCATCAACTGCCAAAGAGGCAACAGGCTAGAACCCCAGTTAGACTACCATTACAGTTGCTTGTATCCATGCATACTTCCTTCATTGGTTCTTTATCGTCAACAAAAACATCATCTTTCAATCGACAAAGCCTCTTTCTAGGCCTAATGCCAGTAGCATCAGTGGCAATGACTGCCATGAGCAGATTATCATCAGCCTGATGAGAAAATTGTTTTTTTGAAGGAGAAACAGTGTACATATACCTAATGATTTCCTGTCTTGACAAAGTCATTTTCAAACTGCTTGTAGCAAACAAATGGATCCAATTTGATATCCACTGCCTCATGTAGGAACTTTGCATAATGCTGGGGACTGAGGACAGTTGCCACTCCATCTATGCATTCAATACTCAGATCTTGGAGAGAAGAGAAAAGAAAATCTCTCTGGAATTATGGTTGTGAGGCAAATTAAAACCAATCTCATCAATTTTGTGAAACCATCATACCACAACCATCTTGCTCCCTTTACATTCCTCGTACATGTCTTCCAAGTAGGCAACAAGGCGTTTTCCCTCCTCAGCTAAAACATATACAAAGTCATGAACCTGACATGAATCAAAAGATCAAAAAGCATGAAAGGTATTAGATAACAATTTGAAAAGGGTCAGAAAGGAAGGGGGCACGCCCATTACACATGAAAGGGAAAAAAACGCACCACACACTTACTGAAATTTTAGCACCATTCCGCAATTCCATGGAGAGCCCAACCACAAAGATTCTTTGCTATAACGACTAGGTTTCTTGAATTGAATATCCTGCGATAGAAGTAAGAAGTGAGATCATGACAGATTAATGATAAGCAAAATACATATCCTAAATCAAAAACAGATGTCATACCTCCAAAGTTCCAATATCCAGCTCAAAAGTATCACTACTATCCAAAGGACCTGCCAGGGAAGATGGTACATAGTCTGGTTAACCTGAAAAACCAAATTTATAATTGCTGAACATTGAGTACTAAATAGTTTGTCAATACAAAGTAATAATATGTTTTAGAAACTTATAAACCAATGCAAGTTAACTCTACATCGCAACCAAAAGAGAGAGAATCTGCATTCAAACACCAAAAGTACAAAAGGATTTTTTTTTTGTTGTAAAGTAGACAAATGGGAATCTGATCTTTAGAAACAATGCATTCTTAGGAAACAGTAAAATAATTTACCAACTAGAGACTTCTTAATGAACAGTAGTTTTAAAATAGAATATACATGTACATGATAGAAATTCACGTAAATATTGACAGTATATGGATCTGATTCTGTCAAGCAGCTTTTTCTATTCCTGGAGCCCATATCACAGTTGGTTAATAATAAGATCACATCAGAATCTCTTGTGATAAAGATATTAAGGCATAGTTAACATTAATAAAAAAATGTTAGTGGCAAGATGGCCCACGAATCTAGAAGCAAATATTACTAAGGAAAACAGAAAATTTAAGAATCCCAAAAAGAAATTAGAATCAGAATTGAGTGAATCTGTATAGGAAAGTTCCTCGTGTACTCAAGCATTTCCCATGCCAAGTGATCCTAGCAGTTTTTCGACAGGAATTCCTCAGTTGCTGAAGATTTTCAAAAAATTAGGAAGGTAAAGTATTACAGAATGTAGTGTTTATCTAACCTAAATTAACAATAAGCAATAATAAAAATGCATATCAACAGTTAATTCTTTGAGAAAAAATCAATAAGCTCTTCAGCTCTCATATTCAAGAAAATATATATTTTTTCAAATAGTTAATACAGCAAGTGACTCAAAACACTGAACCACCGAAGAATCCAAATTTCATACAGCCATAAAGGATACGAAGGGGGATCAGGAAGCGTACAGAAACTTGATCTGAATGACGTAACAAATGCAATGAAAAGAAAATATTGAAATGTATAAATTCTTATTTAAGGGTAACTTTCAACTGAAACATATATAACCTCGCATGTGCCTCAAGCTCCTCTCTTTCAATCACCGCCAGATCAGATCCGCCATCGAACCTTCTCAGATAATAGCGCACCTCCCTCAACCCTCTCTCGCCGCAGACGTTCAACTCCTCCCAGCTCACATACCCCGGCGTCGACGACGTATCTTGTGGCGATCTTAATCTGTCAATTGCCATAGCTGAGCAAGAACCTTTGAAGAGTTCGAGCAAAAACACTGGGGTGAGGAGCTTTTTCCCTTTATTGCGTAAAATTGGGGAGTTCTTGTGAAAAGAAAATAGGATTTGAAAGGTACAAAAGAGTACATCAGACCCTGCCAAATATCCTGTTCCAATCTTTTTTTTCCTCCAAAATAATACGCATAACACGACGTAGTTTTGGCATAAAAGACATAAAAGAGATGGGATGCATCAGTTTAAGAAAACAGATGGACGCCCTGGATTGAGGGATGGAAATTTGAATACAGAAAATGCCCTTTTAAATGTCAGGTACTGTCACAGAGTTACAAGTTTTGCATTTTTTAAAGTATATTCTTTTTATTTATTGGGATATAAATAAAAGGACAACTCACGAGTCGCATGAGATAGAGAGAGAGTGGCGGCCATAATTGGCCGCGTAAATTTGGAAATGGAAAATTCACTCGCTCGGTTCATTTGCCAATTGTCAATTAATATATATATATAATTTAATATTCATTTGATGAGTTTTAGGGTTAAGAGGAAAGAAGATATTGATAGATTGCTTAATGATTCTTGGAACAACAAGATTCTTATAAGAAAGTCATTGAAATTAATAGATATTTTAGACAAATATGAGCTTCGCGTAGCATGCATTAAAGAGACAAAATGGACAAGGTCTAAAATGAAAAAGATGAATGAGTCAAACTTTGTATTTAGTGTATCCAAGGCAATAAAATGATATAAGTATCTTGGTTATAGAGGTTAATGAGGGCTAATGATAAAAACTTGTCTTTAAAGATTATATCTAAATATGTTGTTTTTAATGTGGAATATGCTTACGCACGTTGAGTGAGATTAGAAGAACAATTAAGCATCAATTCTAAGAAGAGCTAGACAAGGTGTGATAGGTGTTTATTATAGTATGTTTTTAAAAAGTTTAAGTGTGTTTTTAAGCATTTTCTTATATGATAATCATGTGTTTAGGACTTGAAATTGTGTTTTTGTTAGTGTTTTATGCGTTTTAATTGTTTGATTGTTTTAGAGCAAGGATTTTATCTTAATATTATGTTTTAAGGGTTGTTTGATGTGTTCGTTAGCAAGTGAATATAGGAAAAATGAAGAAAAGATGAAGGACTTGAAGAATAAAAACATGCACGATCATGCATACCTTAATCAATGATCATACATGTCAGTTGCATGAGGATGAAGCCTTTGGCGTGATCATGCATCCCCATGCATGATTGTGCTAGAGAGTTTGGATGCACGATCGTGCAAAGGTAGTTTCTAGTTTTATATTCTCTACGTTTTAGGGTTATTTTTGGAATCAAAACAAGTGGAGAAATCCTAAAAAGAACACTAGACAGATCAAGAAGTATTTAAGCCAAAGAGAAACACCAAAAAGGAGGCTTCAAATTGTAAAAAAGGAGATCAAAAGTAGAAACATCAAGATTGTTAGATCGCATACAGTCCGAGTATTCACAATACGCTGCGGAAAAGACCATACAAAAACATGACATATAATCGAAAACACTAAGGATTTACGAAAATACCTTATTGTCGTGAATAGGTTGCTTCTTTTCGGATTCTAAGACACTCAAAACACGAATGCCCTCTACCGGTATCCACACGAGTATGCACGATCCGGGCTGCGGCTGTGGTGTGCTAGCACGTCTCGAAACTCTTTCCGAGCGCCGCACAATCTTCCTCTCGGATGGTGGCTAGGGTTTCGTGAAAACGTATTGTCTTACCCTAATGAGATCTAAGCTTCTCTATTTATAGAGAAACCCTAATCCCATTAAAGGCCCAATAAGTTTCGGCCCATTATATCTCATATAA
>JANVCL010000003.1:17014831-17025697 GCA_026546855.1 Erythroxylum incrassatum | reverse complement strand
GCTTTACCTACAAATGATGCTAAGGTGGTTTTTAAATTCATAAAAAAGTTATTTTCTTGCTTTGACACACCAAAAGTAAGTATTAGTGATAAGGGTACATAATTTTTAATTTGCAATTTGAAAAGGTACTTAAAAAGTATAAAATCACACATAGGATTGCAAACCTATATCACCATTAAACTAGTGGCTAAGTTAAGGTAGTAATAATGATTTAAAATGAATTCTAAAATAGATTGTAGAGCACAATAGGAAAGATTGGTCAATCAAGTTAGATGATACTCTATGGGCCCATAGAACGACACATAAAACTCTGATTGGCACTACACCTTATAGACTTGTCTATTCAAAAGCATTTCACTTACCTGTGAAAATATAACATAAGGCATATTGAGCAATTAAACTTATGAATTTTGATCTTCCACTTATATATGGCCTATAAGAATACCAAGAAATATCACAACTAGAGGATTAAGAAATTCAAGCAATTTAAAGAAGGAGATCAAATGTTTTTGTACGACTCTCACCTAATATTGTTTCTAGATAAACTTAAATCAAGAAGGTCAAATCCCTTTTATTATGGATAAGGTAATTCCATATAGCATATTTGAGGTAAGTCATCCACATAAAGGTAATTTTAAGGTGAATGGTCATCGCTTAAAATATCTTAAAGGTGAACTTGATATTAGTAAGGAGGAGTTTAATCTAAACAAGTCACCCTGATTACGCATGGGTACATCTAGCTAAGGACAATAAATAAACACTGCTTGGGAGGCAACTAAAGAATTAGGATAATTTAGCTTAATTTGATTCTTTCATTTTGATTGCTTTTGAGTTTAATTTTAGCATTTTATTAATTTCTTAGCTTGCTTTATGTTAAGTATATGAGCATCCTTATTGATTTTTTCCTACTTTTTATGTGGTTGATGCTTTTTATTTAATTAGCTTAAGGTTAAGGTAAAAATTTTGAATTTTTTAAGATTTTGTGGTGCACATAGTTGTGGACACAAATTGTTGCAATTTTAACTTTGTCTCAGGCTCAGTGACTTACCTAGTCACTAGATATGCCCAAGTCTATATTTTAGAATTTTAAATTTTTTCACACACAACTACATCATACACCTTTCTAGATATGCTCAAAGTACACCTCGTCTCTACTTTTATACGGTCCCAATTAAGTATATGGTTTTAGACACAACTGTGTACTATGACTATGTCTAAGCACGAAAGCCTTAAAACCATAGCTTCTCATATTCTTTTTCACTTTCTCCCTCTTCCTAACTTTCTCCCCCACCGCCCCCACCATCCACCCCGTCCTCGACCTAACCCAAGTTTGTTACACCATTTGTGACCACCAATCTTTTTTTAACAATTGGCATTTGGATTTTCAGTAATTCATGATTAGGGCTTGACCTTTCCTTAAATCACTACATCTTTACATTTTCCTACAATATAAGGAACGACTCCCCTAATTCCTTCTTAGTTTGAAGTTTTATGTTGAATTATATACTTTCCCATATGGATTATTTGATTTAATTGTTATATTGTGTGATCTAGTGAATTTCAAATTGGGATTGTTGTTATTACTCGATATGTTATGTGAATTGCATTGGGTTTCATTAGCCTGTGAATAAATTGTTATTTTTCTCTCAATTAGTTAGTTCTAATTTGTTTAATTTTATCTCCATTCCACGTTTTGCATAAGTTAGTGTTTATTGTTTTATAGTATTTATATGTTCATTTTAAATTCTAGAAATTTAAGTTAGTAATTATGTAATAGATCTCATTTTGTTTTATTATTGCATGTTTAATTTTTATTTTACAATTAGTTTAACTTTTAAGTGTTTTATGAATTTCATTATTAGAGATGCCACATGATCTTTGACTTACTAATTAAATGCTCAGGCCACTTCTGAGGCACCACCAGGGATACTTAAGCAACACTGATGGATTAAAAGATGCAGAGGTGGTCTGAGATGCTTATAAGATGAATAATTTTTTATTTTATTTTTTAATGTATTTTCTTATTTTATTTATTAATTTGCTTTTCTTAATACTTAGTAATGGCTTAACCAGTTAAACTCTTATTTTTATTTTTATTTTTTGCATTTTTTACCCTTTTTATTTTTCTTTTGCAAGGATTATTATTCTCAATCTGGGATGAAATTTACAACAATTTCAAAATTGTAAATTATTTTTTAGGGAAGTACTAAATCAATATCCCTTTTTTCATTATGTTTTTCTTCAATCTTATATCTTTTCTGTGCTTTTATTTCATACATTTAGGACAATGTACATTTTAATTGTGGTGAAGGGGCATATTGAATTTTGATAAATTTCAAAGAAATGTTTTGATTTTAGGTCTATTATATTCCTCCTTATTTATCTTATTAACTAGCGTCCCAATCTAATTAAAATATATTTGAAACACTTTAGGTTATTATTGATTATTAAGTTGAATTAGTATGCAAAAGGATGAAAGCTAAAATAGATGTGCTTTTATAAGCTATATTTTTAGTAATCATTGAGATGGTTAATTGTATGTTAATTTGATTCATAAAATATGATAATTTAAGGTGTGGATAGACAAGTTATAATTTATAAAGGATGGATGTTTTTAAGTTTAGGAATTTGGATTATAATTTTTCGGAGGACAAGTAAAGGCTTAAGTGTGGGGAAGTTGATAAATGCTTAGTAGACTACTTTTAGTCACATATTTAGTGCATTTTTTTCTTTATTTAGGAGCTTTTATGGTTTTTGGTACTTAAAGTTCCTAGTATCTTTTCAAGTCTTAATTGCCTTAATTTATTAAAGGAGAAGAAGTCGGGTAAAATTAGGGTAAGAAATAAAAGAATTGAAGCTATTTTGGAATGACTAGCCTGTACTGATGGAGTACACGTACGTGTGCACTAGTTTGCCACTTGTAAATCGAGAAAAAAATAATTAAGGTTTGAATCCCTAATTCTAATAACAAATGTGCATATGAATGATCTATCAAGCCTAAATTAAGTCAAACAAACACAAATCATAAACACTAGTATTAGAATAACACAACCAATTCCATAAAAGAAATCGATTACTGCATAAATGAGGCTTTGGCTTCAACATCCCCTTAAACTAGAAGAATAGATCTAGCCTTTGATAGTTCTTGAAAACAGACTTCCAAAAGAGTTATCGTTATAATTTACGCCCCTAAAAGGAAAAGAATTAGAGAAAATTTCAAGGCAAATGGTCAAGTGTCGAGGTCTTCCCCACCATATAGTTTAAATTATGGAAATAAATGCTATTGTAAAGAGACTGGTTCTTCCTTTGAGAAGTTGTGAGTTGATGAAGCGCAAAGAACAATTCCATGCCAAGGAATTTATTTAGTTAGAAGAGGACATTCGATAAATCTTTGACACACTCTATCCTTAATAATTGAAGATATAATCCTAACTGTGTTTTCTCTCACCATTTATAAATCCAATTTCTATGATCTCCATTTTGTATATATTTTTGTGAAAGACTTGAAATCTTCTTAAATTTTATTATTATTGTTTTGTTTTTTTAATAATTGTTAAATTTACAATAGTTATCTTTTGACTATGAATCAAATAAATGATTGAATGCATATTAATTATATGATCTGACTAGCTAATAATTTAAAACTATTAATATATTTCTATTTTCAGTCAATCATACTCTTCAAAATTTAGGTAAATTACAGACTTTGTTAATTGCTACTTAAATTATGAAAGTTTTAAAAGATTTGTTGTAACAATTAGATTACTCTTGAAGATTTTTCATTTTTATTTCTTCATGGCACTATTCATATTGATTAAAGTGTGAAAAAAATATTGTTATTTTAACTATTATTACAATTTACTATAATTATACACACACACACACACATATATATATATATATATCATGTAATATATACATATATTAGATAATGAATCGGCGGCAATTGGTCAGTAGCAAACGACTGAAAACGAAGATTGCAGATGAGTCATTCAAAAAGAAACCCACCCAAAATGCTCAGCATAGAAGTGTCATCGTCAACCATTCAATTTCACCCAAACGACTATGAAACATGGAAGTCCAGCATACCAATGCTTGGATCTAAAAGTTGGACTAAAACTAGAAAATAAACTCTAAATGATACTCGTCTCTCTTCGACTCCTTTGACGTCTCTCCAATCTTTGCTACAGCTCCAGATCTCTCCTCCTGCCGCTCCAGGTCTCTCCTCTTACCACCCGTCGCCGCTTCTCTTCGTCAGTCATTAGTGCTCTTCGCCTGTCATCATTACTATTCATCAATCTTCACTCTTCAGGCTTTTTATGGGTAATAAAGGAAATCTTAATTGTAAGGCAAACTAGTTCTTTTGGTCCTCAATTTAGTTGTTTATTTTATTTAAACCCCAATAGTTTTTATCATTCATTTAAGTCCCTATACTTCTATAACCTCTAATTTGGAAACAAATTCTTTTAATTAGAATTTTCAAAAAAATTCTTTTAATTAGTTATTTGGTTCTTTAGTCTATTTCTATGTTACATTCCATTAAAGAGTTTCTTTTGCAATTTAGTAATTATTTTTGCTTGAATTTGTGGGTAACTTATTCTAATATTTATGTCACACTTTTATATTTAGTTTTAATATACTAGTTAACTTAGTTTTCCCAATAAATAATATTAATTTACAGCCATATAAATCACATCATTTCTCTCTTTTCCAATTTGTTAACTAGTCTAGAGAATTCATTTGATACTCATGTCTGTAGATGTGAATTAAGGGTCACATGTTAAATACAAATCATACATGAATTTTGAATTAATGAGAAATGATTTCACTAATGACAGGAATTTATATTAGACTCAGATTTATTTATTATTAGTTCATCATATAGTAACAGATAATGGTATATTTTTTATTTTAATAAAATATTTTATTTTTATTTATTCTTATAATTATTACTTCTTATTTATTATATACCGAATTTATAAGTGCTCAATACTAGTTGAACCTTTAAACCTTAAACAGTTTATTTGAGCATTCGATGTTCGTGCCAATGTTAAAAACATTGGTAAAATCTCACCCTATGATCACTTTCAACTGTGACAAACTAATCTAACTCTTATGACAATGTTGTTCAAAGAGTACACTAGAATGACATCATGTAAAATATAATTCATTTAAGTGTATTTTAATATAATGGACACACACATTATAAATTTTATATAATTTCGTTAATCATCAAATACACATTAACCCAAAATATTCAATTTTTAAGTTCGCTTGGGATAAACATAAATAGAGGCATATCTTTTAGCCGCTAATACTATGAACGTAAACAAGAAACAGCATTTTGACTGTTGAATGTTATGGTAATCGCAGGAGCATCTTACGCAAATTCGGGTTATGAAAAAGATTTGAAGATTTAATAACTTCAAGTATTAATAGGAAAAAGGCGATTGAGGGCCACCGGACCCAATTTTCAGATGATGTCTGGCACAAGTGGTATGAGCTTGCTGCGCAAGCTGTCATATGAGCAATTCAAAGGCTCTTAAAGATTTCGGGTGCCGATAAAGCAGTAAAGTGAATCTTAAAAGAGCTCTAACCATTTGGAAAGGAGGCCATACGAGTTAATCAAATATAATCTTATAATTTTGCAAGTTTGTAACGACTCTTACACATGCATTCGGGACAAGAACTATGAAATGAAATCAAGGTCATCACAGCAACCACAAGAAGACCGAAGACATCTTTATCCCAAACGAGCACAGGAAATCCAAGCAGACCAAACAAGCTGTAACGGCTCGCTAAACTGACAAGAAATCTTGGCACTGATTATATTGGCAGTCCATGCAAATTGTCAAAGTATACCCAATAAAAGTGATTCCACACGGCATGCATATGAAGATCCTAACATGGGAGAAGCTGGAGGAGGGAATGTTACATCTTTGTTCCTCGTCTTAAAATTTGGCATCATAAACTCCAAACTTGATAAGAAATGAAGCTTAAAAGGGAGTATATAGGAAAAGAATAACAATAAGATGCAAGGATTGACCATATGTCCACTACTACATCATTCCTCAAACTCGTGCATGTGATCTAAAAGATAGTTGGCAGCCAGCTCCTCATTTTTGTTGCAGGCAAAGAACACCTCCAATACAATTGCTCGATCAAAACCCATTGCTTCAAGCTGAAATCAAATAAGAAAGATGAAGCACAACTGCATAATCTATTAAAGCAAAGAGTTGTGTATGAAAGAACTCACTCGTTCTATGGCTTCGCGTTCCTCAGGTGTGACTGTTACTGCCTGTGGCATTGATGCAGCAAGCTGCCCCAGTATATTCCTGAAGTAATTAATGGGACAAATCAGCACAACAAACAAACATCTAAGTTAGAAGAACAATGTAACCTACAATGAAAAGCCTCACCCTTCTCCACCTTCAACAGGTTCATTGATCAGCCGTAGAAAGTCAGCTTGGTGCTCTTGAATAAGCCTCATTAAGTGAGGATTTTGCTTCCCCAGTTCTTGAAGCATAGGCTGTAAATACAGGAAGAAATTACACTAAACACACCACAGAGAAAAAGAAGTAATCCAGACAAAAAGGAACCTGCAATATCTGTGGATTAGCCTGCACCATAGCTCTCAAGGCTTGGAACTGAAATTGAAGACAAAATAATGTTTTAGTATATCAGAGTTGAACTATCCACTAAAATAGAAAACAGAAACATCACCCAGAAGGATTAATACCTGCTGACTATTCCTCAAGAAATCAAGAGTCCCTGCACCAGCAGCACCAGAACCCATATTTGGAAGGCCCTGTAAAAGAAACAAGTCAGAAGAAAAACATTTGTTTGATAAATCAGAAAGCCAAAAAAAAAACACAATAAAACACACATTTAAGCTCATCTTCAGCACACCAAAAGTATAAATGTAGAGAAAACTACCTGTGGAAAGAGGTCTAAAGGATTTGCATTAGGTCCACTAGAAGGCGGAGCTGGTTGTGCTGCTTGCTGAGGCTGGGCTGGAGGATTTGCAGCTTGGCCAATCCCTGGGGCACGAGCTACTGGAGGAGCCTCAGCTTGTTCCGGGATACCCTAACATATATTTTCATATGAGTTGGAAGATTTCAATGACAGAAGGAAAGGACCTAATGGATTCTTAATCATACAATCAAGTTGCTAAGTACCTCTATGAGGCTTTAATCCCAAAACAGTTGGGGAGATGTAGGGAGATGAAATAGTAGCAAAAGTTAAATACACAATGGCAAACATTTGGCTTCCAAGTTCCCAGTAGTTAGAAACACGGGCAAATGGGAGAGACTAAGAAAGACGAGGGAACATAAATTGCCTGAGAAGTATGAGTATAATATGAAAACCTAATTCCCAAGGCATACACGTAGTCTGGACCTCCAAAATATGAATTATTCGATGCCAGAGGAATGCTGATATTTATATAAATGTAAAGCAATCAACTATAACATGAGACATATTAAATAGAACAACACCAAATCACAGCCCCTCTTCTTATAGTAAGTACATTGCCAAACTAATAGACCATGCATCACAATCATACAAAAGCAAGCAGAGGTTTCAACTAGCATTGTATTGTAAAATTTAGGATGGATACTCATGCATCAAGTATGTACAGACCAAGAAAAACTCTCAACTTTATACAAAGTACAACTTTTAAACACTAGATATACCATGCGTCCTAATAGCATGGAATCATTTGGTGATATCAACAAGCTATATATTACAAAAATCAACGGTGGGTAATCAAGCACCAAATATTGAGACTCGCAAATTATAAATTTTCTACACCCTACATGCAGAGAGCGACGAGTAATCCTTAACATTTGAAAATTAATTTCACAACATAATTTGCATTATGAAATCAGCATTGAGAACTCATAATTTGCACCTAAGACAAAATGGCAGAGGCATTGCAAAATGGGAAGTTCAGCCTTACACATGTATACTCCAGAGGTGTAATAATAGATGAGTGAAGGGTTGAGAATTTTAAAACTTCTCATTGTACCAGATAAAATATTGAAAAGAAGTAATCAAAGATGTGTCCATAAATGACAATTCATAAACACAACAGATCCAAGACTGTTGAACGAGACTTAATTCACAACTAAAGAACTTGAACTTTGAATCTTTATCAGTTCAAGCAATAAGTAATCCTTAACATTTGAAAATTAATTTCACAACATATGTCAGCTTAAGTTGAACTTCTAACCACCATTCTCCAGCAATAAACCTAAAAGCATATGACCAGACTACTACTTACTGAGTATAAATATTCAACAGCTCTCTCTGGATTATTGTAAGCAGCCCGAAGAGCACGTACAACAGTATCTCTGTCCCAGGTCCCACTGCCCATATCAAGAATTTGCTGGATTGCTCCTTCCAAGTTATTTCCTGCAACCAAATTAGATGCTGCTTGGCCATAGACATCTGTCACCAACCTGATTCAACAAACAATGTCGTTAAAAAAAAAAGGAATTATCCTAGTTATTAGGTAATAACTGTTGGCGTCAAGAAAAACTTTTAACTGCTAAGAGAAACATTTGTGAAGTAGAGCAAACAGGTTAGAGAATAAAGATACAAACTCAGCAGGTGTGAGCATAGGTGCAGGTGCAGGAGTAGCAGTGGGAGCCGGGGCAGGTGCAAGAGCAGGTGTGGGCGCGGGAGCGGGTACGGGAGCAGGCCTATAAAACAACACACACAGAGACAGAAGACATCAGCCATATATTTAATCATCTTGGGGTCATTAGTTAGCAGAAAAATAATAAGATAGAAGTTATTCACTCACGGCGCTGGCACAGCTGCAGCAGTTTGTGTTGCAGCTGGTACTGGCATACTTGTCTGTTGTGCCTAAATCAGCATTGAGAAGTCATAATTTGCATTATGAAATCAGCATTGAGAACTCATAATTTGCACCTAAGACAAAACGGCAGAGGCATTGCAAAATGGGAAGTTCAGCCTTACACATGTATACTCCAGAGGTGTAATAATAGATGAGTGAAGGGTTGAGAATTTTAAAACTTCTCATTGTACCAGATAAAATATTGAAAAGAAGTAATCAAAGATGTGTCCATAAATGACAATTCATAAACACAACAGATCCAAGACTTAATTCACAACTAAAGAACTTGAACTTTGAATCTTTATCAGTACAAGCAATAAAACATTTGCACATAACAAAAGCCACTATCTTACCTTATTTTTTGCTGCAGCTGATGAACCCTCACCAGGGGAGCTTTTAGTCTATCATTGTCAAAACATACAAAGTATTATAATCAACGTGATACTATGACTACAGTGAACAACAGAACCCCAAGAGGGGGAAAGATAAATGAATGCAATTCCTTCAAGCTAATTAACTAGAACTAGAAAATGATTGGAACCATTAGAAGTGTTTTTCTGGATATTGAGACACAAAAAGTACATAGTCAACAGCATCAACTACAACCAAGCAAAAAATTAAATTATCAAGAAATTATAAGTAACAACAACACAAACCACAAGTACGCATGAATGAAACAGGTTACAAGAAGATTAAGTAATAGCACTAGTCCCAGTAAGCTGAGCCCCGTGGTTAAAAAGGAAAAAAAAAAAAAAAAGCTCACCTTTGACATCATGATCACAACAAAACTATTATCGACAACTTTGTTGTCCTCCATTGTGGTGTTATCTTTAAGGACTTTACCCTGGTGAATCAGCATCAGTTGTGCTGCAGGGTATACGTCAGCCCCTTGGGAATCTTCAATATTCTTTTTGACATCAACAACCTGAAAATAAAATGACAGGTTTAAACTTACGAACTACACACAAGAGATGTCAACAGAAAATTTAAGAGACTCACAACTGAAGAAAACAATTGTTTCACTATAGGCAAGGTCCGGTCATCTATCAAGAAAAGTGAACTGTCATTGTCGAAAGCCTTCCTTTTTGAATCAAACTATTAGATTAAGTCATATATATACATGCTTGCCCTATTCATATTTTCAAACTCAACCTCTACTTAATGCAGAACCTTTCAATACTAACAAGAAAATATGAATTCAAGCTAAACAATCAAAATAGTAGTAAGCGCCGAAAAGCCCCAAAATCCCAAAGGAAATACGACGAATTCAAGGTCAAGTAGCAACAGTCTCAAAACACAGCTCTAAATAGCAAGATATAAGCATTGCAACTGAACCCAAACAATCAAAATCTCCAATTCACTACTGGACAACCTAAATTCCACTAAACACTATCTAAACCTAAGCCGATTAAAATGGAACCTAAAGAACAAGATCTCCAAACCAAAAGCCAATGAAGAACCATAGACGATTGAGTCAAGCCCAAGACAGACGTCATTTTTGCAGCAGAATTTCGTAAATCCGCAACTGAAAAAAACAAAAAAAAACAAAAGTTCTTTCAATAAATGAAGAAGAACCGAACCGTATCTTCAGGTTTCACTTCGATTTCAAAGGCAGTTCCTTTCAAAGTCTTCACAAAAATCTTCATGTTTTGTTTTGTTGCTGTTCTTCTTCCGCTGCTGTTACTATCCGATCTCTGTGTATGACCGTACTCGGTTTCCCTCTTTATCTTCCGATCCGCGAGGCTTGCTTAGCGAGAAAAAGAAAAAGAAATTAACCAGTAAAAACGTTGAAGCAAGCTAGCTGTAAGTCCAAATATCTTTGCGAGAAAACAAAAATAGTAAATAGCCAGTGAAGGCAGAGGTCAAGCAAGTAAATATATGCTAAGGATGTTAAGTGTGACATGCGTAGTAGAAGTTTCAAGTTGGGGTGGGTTCTGTTAAAACTAGTCTTCAATTTTCAACGTTTGAAGGACAAAAGGACGGCGTATGGCATTTAAAATCTT
>JANVCL010000003.1:16986324-16996749 GCA_026546855.1 Erythroxylum incrassatum | reverse complement strand
TTATATTTTAATTAATTATAATGTACTTAATTAATTAATATTATCATTTTAATTAATTATATTGTAAATTAATTATACTTTAATTAATTAATAAAACAAGTCTCTGCTAAGGAATGAGTTTCATTCCTCTATCAAATGGAAGGTATGGAGGATGCCTCCAAAGTGGGATATCAAACTATTATCCCTATAATCATAATCAACAATCAATCACTTACTTTTCATTCTATATCCATTAACTTTTTTCCAAACCTATCAACCAAACACCCCCTTAATATTTCGGGTCATAGAAAAAAAAGTTATAAGCGAGTGCATCGGCAAGGGAACTTTTTTATTTATTTTGACTAAATAATTTTAAAAAATGAGCGAAAGAAACGGGAAAGAAGCTGCACATTAACATTGCTAGTACGTTATTTAAGACCTTACGATTGCGCAAAAGCCTTGCTTCTTTTTCCGTAAAAAGGTAGGCATTAATCTTTGCCTTAAGCCTCGGTCTTTGTTAGCGACATTCCATGTCCAATGTACCAAAATATGACTTCCATATTATATCCATTTTCTTTATTATATAAAAAGAAAGTAAATTTCTTTGAGTCTGTCGTATAGCAGATGCCCTCCTCTACGGCTAAACATTACATTCTAAGATCTTTGGAGAATCATATAATATAATCTTAAAAAAGAAAAGACATTTGTCGAGGTTTTCTGAATTTTATAATGTTTTACGGTTTTTCTTATGCACGGAGTTGGACATTCTCACTGATAAGTTAGATATGGTAACAATTAACCAATCTTTGCTAAGTCCTGGAAAAACGAAATTACGAAAGTGTTTTAGGTTAGCAGAACAAGCATATGCCGTAGCCAATAGATGTGGCACCGGCACCCACTTTCTGGTGGATGGTAGAGTTATCAGACGCATCAAATTAATGGCAAAAGAGTATTGAAAAAGAAATTATAATATAACCTTTCCCTTCAAGTTTTAAACAAACTTCCTTAAAGTATCAGTAGATGCTGGAAAGTTCGCCGATTTCCGTATGGGTTTAACTAGCTGACTTAAAGTGCACTGACTTTACCATGGCATTTACCGGTGTATGCCTTCATTTAGTAGCCTACGCTTCCTTCCATCCCCTCCCCAGCCCAACTTCCAAAATTCCCAATAATTAATTGTCCCTTGGGACTCACTGCCTTTTCTGGCAAAATATCTCCCCACTTTCCCACCAGAAAGTGGACCAAGATGGGATCTTAAACCCAACCATACTATGTTACAACCGTAGTCACCGATTAAAAATGAATGGCGAGAGAAATAGCTTTAATATGTCGTTTTAGGGATGAAAATGACGTTTGATAAAAGCTAGGAAAACAGTTACAGCCTATCAAGATTCGAGATCGGCAATAAGTGTGGGCTGCAAGCAGTGCGTCGCCTTATTCTGGCGGGTAAAGTATTCTGACATCGTTTAGAAGATATAAAACGCCTCTCCTGTTATGATGCGGCATAGCACGTGGTTTGGATATGATCATTTCTGATGGCATCAGACCAACCATCAGAAAAATAAATATTGAAATATATATATATATATAATCCGAAATCGTATATCTAAAATAAAAATAAAAAATGATAGGAATAATTTGGTACCTAATAATAAGTAAAAGTATAATATGTAGAGGTCGTTATCAAAAATCGAAGCTCATCACGTGAAACAACAACGCCTAGTTCAGAGGTATCTTGAGATATAAATATGCGTCATAAGAAAACACAGGAGCCCACTTCCTGTCCTCAACCACCCATTGCCATTGCATTGGTCACGCGTACGCAATGAAATATAAAAGAAAATTTGAAAAAATAAAAACAGTGGTGGACAACCAGATCCAGTAACCTTCGTTACCCATCCATCCCCGCTGTTGCAATTCGAGACAACCCAAAGTTGGCCAGTCCCTCATTTTCCATCAAAACAATCCCAGCTCTCTGTGGACCCCACCACGTTTCACACAAGTCCCATGATCATTAAACATTATTGTAGGCATGTCTTTTTGCCATCATTTAATAAATGTTAAAATTGAAAGACCCGAAGCCTAGCCGCTTCCAGAAGCAAATCGCCGATGACAAACTCAACCCGTGGGCGCCTTTCTAACATCGACATGGACTAGTATTAATTCACATTTATAAAGTTTTGCGTCTTTCATATTGTCCAGGTCCGAAGTTGGCGCGTTCCTGGGTTCAACGTCTCCCACTAAACGCCTCTAAAGTCTAAAATCAACTTCTTCGTCAACTTGCCTTCACCTGTACGTTTCCACGTATTCAACACAAAAGTTTTATGTTGAATAATAAAGATTTTTATACCTTACCAAACTAAATAGAAATTGATTTTAGTTTAATGTAATAACTGATAGGCTTGCACCGTGTTATCAGATTTTTTTTTTTTACGAAATATGGATATATAAATAATTGCTCAAGATTTTTTAATCTAGAATAAGCGGACTAAATTTTTATCTCCGTAAACATAAACTCACGTGTGAGACAATCCTTTTATCAATCGTTCCATCAACTCAAAACCCGAAGCAGTCTAGCACCGTCGTGTTCGATATAATAATACTTATCTTCCAAGAGAGGGCCAACGTGTTCACAAGAATCAAGGTGTATCCGACGGTTCGTAGCTATCCACAGCAATTCAATTCCGTGGACTTCACTGTTCACGGGGCATTTTGATTTTTGAATGTAACATTTGTAGATATGATCAGGAGCGAACGTCTGCACTATAATGAAAACCCTTTAATCAGATTGCGTACGGTCCGAAAACATTTTTAAGAAATATTGATACCGCATCAAATCAAATTAGTGATACTTTAAAGCAGTCGCACTCACCGACGGCGGGTACTTTTTCTTAATATAAATTTATAAAATGACCATACTTCGATAAGAGAAATAATCGGCATTCTATTATTATATTTTTCACAAAGCGACGTGTCGACGGTGAGAATTATACATGTGGGGTGTTGGGTCACGCTACAGTAAGAACACCACCTGCATTTGGCCGGTTCAACGTTTCAAATATGATGGTTTAACCCAACAAACGGAAGCTACTTACCAACTAGTTTTTTTAAAAAAGGAAATTAGTATAAATAGAGAAAAAATTACAAGGTCATCAAAAGAAAAAACTCAGCATATACAACACAAAAGAAGAACCAGCAATAAGAAATCAGCTATCACAATAAAAGGAGCCTAACAAAAAACTAGTGATAGGCATAAGTTCGGACCCAGGATCCGTCCAATAACATAAGCCACAAACAGCTCGCCAAATCGAATAGGTAAAAGGGCACTCGAAAAAAAGATGAGCACAAGATTTCATTTGCAGGGTACACATCGAGCAAGAAGGATCCATTTGCACATAAGGAATACGATCAGCAGTCGAAAGCTTATTCTGAATAGCTAACCAGAAGATGAAGGAGATTCGGGGTGTGAGAAGATTGCTCCAAACCGTGGGTGCCTAGAGAACAGGGGGTCAGCGATGACGCAAATTGTTGCAAATGAAGCGATTAGTCAACTTATGCAGTAGAGTCCCCTTCTAAAAGAAAGTATCAGATTCTTGAGGAGTCAGAGAATAGCTAGGTTGGAGATGACGCAGAATTCTTGGGAATTTCCATGAGTTCCCATCAATAAACGAAATCATAAGTGTTTTGAGAGGAAACAGTGGAGAAGTCCGGGAAGGATTTACCTGAGAGATTAAGGGACCTCGACTATCCTAATTATCATACCAAAGAGAAACCCGTTATTCATCCTTGATAACACAAGAAGTCTCATAGCGAATAACGTCCCTTAGCTTCAAGAGTTGGTTAAGAAAAAAAGAGAACCTGACATTCGGTTGAAGTGCCCAAATAGAATGTCCTTTCAGGAAATAAGTGTGCAGCCATTGGATCCACAAGGTTTTTTTATCCTCCAGGATCCACCAAAGGCGCTTGAAAATCAAGGAGCGATTAGCAATTTTAATGAAAATAAGATTCAAACCACCTTCCGCCTTAGGAGAGCAAATATCAGACCATTTCACTTTAGAAGCGCCTCGATTACCATTAGGATGACTCCATAAGAAGGTTCGAAGAAGCCGTTCAATTTCTTTGATGATGCCTTGCGATAAAAAAATATGGGAACTCCAGTAAATATGCAAGGAATTAAGGACGGATTTAATAAGCTGGAGTTTACCAGCATAAGACAGAGATTTGTTAACCCAAGATTTAATCCTCTGCTAAATCTTCTCAAGGACCGGACGACAATCAGCATAGGAGAGCCTTTTAGTGGACACAGGAAGCCCAAGGTAAAGAAGAGGGGGATCTTTCAAATTCATACCCGTGGCAGCAGAAATCAAGGGGGCCATGGATGCCGCACCCTTTGTCAAAATACAATGACTTTTAAGCAAATTGATCTGCAGTCCAGAGTGATGTTTGAAGAGACTGAGGGCATGCAGAAAAGTATGAATAGACTCCAAATCCACCTTGCAAAATAAGAGGAGGTCATCTGCAAAACATAAGTGAGTCATATCGAGAGTCTTACACTTGGAATGATACCTGAATCTGGGATTAGAAAGAGTTTAATTCCAAATAAAAGCCTTAAGGGTTTCCATGACAAGAAGGAAAATAAATGGAGAAAGGGGATCCCCCTGGCGAATGCCCTTAGCAGCTTTAAAAGATCGAGTGGGAGCACCATTAATCAAGACCTAGAAAGATGCCGAAGTGATACATTCCATGATCCACCGGGTAAATTGAGTTGGAAAGTCAAAGGCCTCCAACATGGCATGCAAGAAGCCCCAATCAATACTATCAAAGGCCTTATGAAAATCAATCTTCATGGTGCAATTAGGAGGGCTCGAGGAAGTAGAATAACCTTTCAGAAGCTCTTGAACAATAAGCAAGTTGTCCCCAATGTAACGATCCGACAAGAAAGCACTTTGATTAGCACTGATTAATGGAGTCAGAGCTTCCTTCAATCTGGTAGCTAGGATCTTAGAGATAATTTTGTAAACAAAATTAGTATGCGAGATTGGACGATAGTCGGCAAAGGTGGTTAGGGTTGTTCCTTTCGGAATCAAGCATAGGAAAGTTCGATTAATCTCCTTCAGCAAAATTCTAGTTTGAAAGAACTCATGGATGGCTGCCTTGACAAAAACACCAATAGTAGGCCAAGGTTGTTGGTAAAAGTAACCATTAAACCCATAAGGCCTAGCGGCTTTCTTGCCATTCATATTAAAAACATAAACCTCAATTTCTTTATCCTCCACCGGTCTGGTTAGGAGAGGAGCAACAGAGGGTAAAACCTGCTTAAGGTTAAGACACTGTAAATCCTGAGAAGAGACAAAAATATGATCGGCAGTACCAAGGAGGTGGTGAAAAAAATCCAAAGCTGCTTCCCTAATAGCTGTCTGATCATGAATAACAGTGTCATTATGAGAAATGGAATGAATCTTGTTCTGGTTCCGTCTAGAAAGAATTGAGTGGAAGAAAAACTAAGTACACCTATCACCATCTTGAAGCCAATTGATTTTAGCTCGTTGCTGCAAAAGAGAGGAGTGATTGCTAATAGCTTGCAGATAGTTGGTGAGGGCATGCTTTTCTTGATCAAGAAGAATCTGACTCACTGGGGTATCCGATAAAAGAGTCTGCACTCAAGTAAACTCAAATCTGGTCTGACTGATTGCTTCAAGGGTTGAGCCCTGAGAGGCCTTAAGAAGTTTAAGTGCCAGTTTAATAACTTTCAATTTCTGTACACAGACAAACTGCTTGGTTCCCCGACAATCATGTGTAGCTCCACGCAAACAAGCATCCCCAAAACTAGGAACTGTAACTAAATGATTATTGAAGCGAAACAGGTAATAAGCAGCCACGATTGGAAACAAATGGGAAATCCAAATGGGAGTGTGGTCCGAAAAGAGAGGGTCCAAAAACATAGCCGAGCTGCTAAGGAAAGATTGAAGCCAAAGATTATCGACAAGTGCTCGATCAAACTTCTTACAAATAAACCACTGATCCTTTTGCTTATTAGACCATGTAAAGAAATGACCAGCTGAACTAAGGTCAGATAATCCAACCTGCTCCAAGCAATCCAATAAGTCAATGGAGTAATTACGAAGACTAATATTATCTTGAGCCTCTGAAGAATAGAGGGTAGTGTTGAAATCCCCACATAGGAGCCAAGGTTTAGAAACAGAACTACTAACATGGCGGATGATATTCCAAAGATCCCAGCGCTGAAATTCAAAATTGTTGGCATACACAAAAGAAACAAAGAAGTCAAGGTGGCCTTGCAAAATCAATACTCGAAGATGCATAATTTGATCTGTAACCTCAACTATGTCAACCTTAACTTTAGTAGGATTGAAACAAACTATAATCCGATCAAATGCATGATGATGGTGATTAGAAATCCAGCTCCATTGAGGGCCCAAAATGTGGAGTTTATTCAAATTAGCCAATCTAATTTTAGTTTCAATTAAACCAAACAATACAGGCCGTTCTCGAAGCACAAAGTCCTTTAGAGCTTGTAACTTAGAAGGGAGATTGAGACCACGGACATTCCAAGCCAAAATCGACATATTAAGACACAGAGGTGGTGAGGCCTTTACTCTTGCGTCTTCTGGATTTTCTAGTAGGAATACCACTACTCTCGGTAGTAGAAGTGCAAGGAGAAGAGGGGCCAGGGACATCCCGAACGAATGGATCAGTAGATGGCTCAGTGGACAGAGGGGAATCAGCTATACTAGAAAATTTCGTAAGGGCGGTGCATAAGATCTGAACGATCGCCTCCTCAAGATGACTAGGGGGGAGAAGAACTCGGACCCAAATCAGAATCAGTATTCTCAGGCAGAGCAAAAACAGTATTCACAGTCGACACAGAAGGAGCTGACACAGACAGAGGGAGAATAACAGCAGCAAGAGATGCAAGCTCAGAGTGACGAGCCCTAGAAGACGCCGATGTTGGAGCAGGAGCTATGATGGCATTGACGGTTGAGATAGTAGAGCACAAGTGGCCATTCTCCTAAGGAGGAGATATAACAAAAGGGTTAGCCGCAGAGGGACAAGCCCCAGAAGGCCCCGATATCAGAGCAGAAGCTAGATCCATATTAGTAATGACGGTTGAATCTAAGGGGGTAGTAGAACACAAGTGGCCAGCCCCTCTAGGAGAAGACTCAGTAAGATTCATCAATTTAGAATAGCTACCAGTAGTAAACATCCTCCCCGTGGGTTTCCAAATCAACGAAGAAGCCTTAAGAGGGGGCCTCCAATGGTAAGAGACAGCGATGCTGTCCTCCCATAAGTTATTCTCGTCTCCAAGTCACGAAATTTCAGAAGGAAGGTCTTTGGAGAGGGGAATACTTACACAGACGCAGGCATATCCAATATGTTTCTTATGCGCTGTGTTCTCGTCCATACAAAGTGGCTTGCCGATGAAGCTGGCGAGATGACTGAGACCCTTCGTCGTCTAATACACCAAGGGAACTTGTTGAAAATTAACCCAAATAGGCAAGCTCTGTACCTTGATAGTGTCCAATGTGAGACCCGGCTGCCATAGTTGGAGAAAAAGAGGCTGACTCCCGAAATGCCAAGGCCCTTCCTCGAGGATTTTGTGAGCAGCAGAGACGGAGGAGAAGGAAAAGAGAAGGAGGTTATCTTCCAAGAGAAGGAGGTCAACGAGTCCCCTGTTCCTCCAAGTTTTAGTTGCCCACCACTGAAGGTGAGGAAAAGCTGGTCTTTTATCAAGGAAAAAACCCACAAGAGTGGATTTCCAAGATTCAGCACCCGCTTGAAGAGTAGCCAGGTCAGGGGAAACAATGAGCTTCCCGTCAACTTCACTCGGGGGCGTGTAACTCAGAGAAGTCGGAATGGAATCATCAACTACCTGCTTCCAACATTTGCGAGCAGGGACGAAAGCGGATGGGTTAGGAGAGGGGAGGGAAGGAGCAGAATAAAGGGGGGAAAATCGGCAAGAGGGGGAGGAGCTGGGTGAGTCATGGTCGGAGGCGGGAAAAGGGTTCAAAGGCCAGAAAAGGATTCTAGAGAGAGGGGAGAGCTTCTCACACTAACCCATCTTAAAATTTAGTGATCATATCCTCATATGTGACTGGTCTATCACATAAGCTAGAAAAGTGCATTATAACTTGCTGGTTCAAGTCATTTAGCTGGCCGGCTTCTTTTCTATAGAAGGCAAAGTTGATAGTAAATCAGCTTGCATCCTGTTCGTAATACTTCAAGCTTTGTCTTTTATGATTTAATATATTTTCTCTTTGTTAAAAAAATCTACGAGAATTTCTATTTAACTTTTACACGCACCCATATATTAACACTGTTTTTATATACATCTTTTGATATAATTACTTAAATATTCTACACATTATTTATTATAATTAATTTATAATGTGGAGTTTTTGCATTATTATTGTATTTTTTAAAATTATTATTGTATTTTTCATTAATAATAAGACGAAAGAAATTGAACAGGAAAATTATCTAGCTTACATTTTTATCATGGGAAAGATTGTTGGTCAAAAATGAAGTTTATAATCACTAAGATTCTCTTGGAAACTTCTTTTCAC
Organism: Erythroxylum incrassatum; assembly: GCA_026546855.1. Lineage (NCBI taxonomy): Eukaryota > Viridiplantae > Streptophyta > Magnoliopsida > Malpighiales > Erythroxylaceae > Erythroxylum > Erythroxylum incrassatum. Next base: position 16,988,185 of record JANVCL010000003.1, on the reverse strand, counting down.
CATAACAAAGTAGATATTTAGCTACGTTTTTTTTACGACGTTCCAAAAATCGTCACTATAAGTGACCATATTGCGACGATTTTTAAAATCGTCCTTAAAACTAACCTTTTAGCGACTAATTACCAAAGCTTCACAAAAGGATCAATATTTTATGACGAATTACAAAAATCGTCCCTAAATGGTGAACATTTAGTGACGAATGCCAAAAATCCTCACAAAATAGTCCACATTGGGTGATGATTTTTTATGTTCGCCAGTAAATGAACTTTTGGGGACGCTTTTCAAAAATTGTCACCATAATTTGGTAAACATTTGGTGACTAATTTCTGAAATCGTCACTGAAGGACATAATTGGTGACGATTATGTAAAATCGTCGTTAAAAAGACGTTCGGTGATGAATTTGAGAAATTTGCAACACATTTGGTGACTACTTGCCAAAATCGTCACCAGAGAGTTCACATTTTTCAAAATTGTTAAACTAACATTTTTATAATCTATCATAGGTAAGATATGTTTTACACAACATATTTTTAAGTGTTAAACTGTAGTATTAATTAATCATTAATAATTAGTAACAGTGCAAAAATTAGTTATAAAAGTTTTAATAATTGTATCAATATAATTATATGATATATGGAATGTTAACAATTTTTACAGTCATAGTATAAGAACAATAATAGTCCGCACTTAATAGTACGCAACTTAACCCCTAACTAGTAGAGAAGTTGTTTGATAAATTCTTACAGATACAACAATAAATCAACTTTAAAGCTGAGTCCAGTTGATTTCATTGATAAATGACAATGATATAATTATGTTTTTGGATTCCAAGTGACATGAGAGTTGGTAAATGTAACACCTGGTATCTAGTTTACCCGGTACACCGAAATAAATCAGTATTTGAGACTGATGTCAATAAAATTCACAGAACAGTGAATAATAATTTTAGTGACATCAAATTAATGATGTATGATATTTTTTGGTGGTCACAGGAAATTTTTCGGGCAGATGTTTAAAAAAATCAGAACAAGAATGGCAATTTTGTAAATATTGGATATAAAAGGGGGTAAGTGGGAGAATAAGACAAAACACTTTGTCTTCTTCTTTCTCCCTCATTCACGACACTCACCTTCATGGGAGCTCCTCTCAAGTTTTTATCAATCTTTGTAACAAGAAGAAGAAGGTGATTCAAGCCATTTGGGTAACATAAAAAGGTAAGCCTCCATTCTAATGCTTAGATCTATGGATTAAAGCTTGGTTTTTCTCTTCTTTGGTGAAACCCATTTGAGGGAATGTATGAGTTTGATGCTATTGATGATGGATTCTTGTTCCTTGATGTCTAATGACACTTATACTTGAAGGGATTTCGTTTTTATGGTGATTTGGGGGGTTAAATCAAAACCTAGGGTTTTGAAGGTTAAGCTGTCATGGAGACAGATTCGTGACTCTCTTTGTTCATTTTCTTTGTGCTATTTAACGTGTGAATCCGGTGAAACTCAAAACATAGAAGTTGTAGATATAAATGTCCACTATCTCCCTGAATTTTTCCACGATTTTAGGTTGAGCCAAATAAAAGTAATAGGCCCCGAATTGGTACTGGTTCAGAATACCAGCGAGATTGAAACGAGAACAGAAAGTTAATTGTTTGAAGACCTTAGTATTAGAATTGGATGATGAGTTCTTCTTACGAAATATTCCAAAATGTGTCTTCTAAGTGCTGTACAAAGGAAATTTTAATTGGATGAGTATTATGTTATATATGGCCAAATAAGTGAAGGTTGTTACTAACCTTAGTGATACAAAAGAGAACAGAAACAAGTCAGTCTTGTAAAAATCACAATAAATCCAATTTACATTATT
>JANVCL010000003.1:16946736-16961705 GCA_026546855.1 Erythroxylum incrassatum | reverse complement strand
AACTACTAAACCAAACAAAACAATAAATGTCCCAACATTTGATTGAGCTATAATCAAATAGCTTAACTACAAGTTACAAACCCTCGACCAAGGCATATTAATAAATCATAGCAAAACTATAGATTTAGCTACTCCCTTTGAAGCTCGATAAACTCCAGCCATCACTGCATCGTCAAGAGGAGAAGAACGCCTAACCACACATTGCAACCGAAAACACCGCAACTCGTGACGAGTCCTAGCTGCCCACGGTGGAAGTCGGCTGCGAAAATAAAAGATAAAAAAACAAGTAAGAACAACTTCCCAAGGAACCCCGAAGGGAACCCTGGGTGGCAACTAGTTCTCCTCTCTTCTCTCTACTCTCGGTCGGCTCTCCTCTCCCTCTCTCGCCGAAGGTCGATTTGTGTTGTCTCTTCGCTGCTCCCTTCTCTCTTCGCCTCCTGTATCCTAATTTGGCAAGCTTTATAGGATGGGTCACGGGCTGGGTCAGCATAGTGAGAGGATTTATCCATTTAAAGTTTGAGACTCGTCTGTATGTCGCGACGAGATAATTAATTATTCGTCGCGACGTGTTGAATTAGCTCGTTCATCACGACGAGGTTATTAATTCAAAATAAATTCGTCGCAACGTGTGGAAGTGACTTGCTCGTCGCGACGCGTGGGAAGGACCTTGGCATACGTCACGACGTGTCTTCATCTCATGCGTTTCGGAGTGATTCGCCGCGGCATCGATCTCATAGCTCCTATCTCTTTGTTCCACTTCGGCTATACTCTTCTTGAGTTGACTCCTTGTTTTCCTATAATACAAAATAGCAATTTGCAGTATGAATTGTCCTCACAAAATTTGTCGAGAAATTGATATCAAATCATGACAAAGTACTGGCAATTTGCAAATTATGAAAGCTCAATATGAGGAACCAATTTAAGCACAAAAATCATCAATTAGGAGTCAACAAGTGCACAAACAGTTAAGAAAGTGAGACCAATTTCTAATGTAAACTTGGTTCAATCACATAATCAAAATGATGTTTTTACATTAGAGAATGCATGGTTAGGAGAATGTGTGGGCTTACATGATCGATGGTTATGGGCTTAGGCCTAATTTGATTGGGTAGTGCATATTATGCCATGTAGTTATAGTAACTATATAAATATAGTTACTTATATTTATATATGTATATGTATGTATGTCCATCTAAGTTAGATGAGACCTTAGTCAAACCCCTCACTTAAAATATTAAAACTAATGCCTTCCTTTAATGTGGCGAGAACCAGAGTCCTTTTAAAGTTGGGATTATTGGGCAAACCCAAGGCTACTCTATACATATATGTTCGAACCATGGAAATAAGATTTCCAAATTAATGGGTAGGTTTTAACTAAAAGCGTTGGTTTGGTGGACAAATCCAAGATTAACGTGGAAAGAGACGAAGTTGGGTAGTATACATTATATTTACACGTGTCAAGAGTTAATAGCCCAATGAGTGTGCACACATCAACTATTGATAGCACTAAATTTTATAGTTGCATTGGAGATGCTATTGGTATGATCGATACCTACAGGTTGAACTAAAGTGCCTTATTGGGCAAACCCAAGGTCATTCTTAGGGATATTGGATATCGACCCACTAGGAGAATTTCTCTATAAGTTCTCTCAGATTTATATTGAGGGTTATGAATTTGTGAAAATAGTGGGAGCCATAATGCGTGTTATTAAAGTCCTTATAAACATACATTTAAGTACATTCTAATTTTTCTCTATTTGACGATAGGTTGCTATTGCCCGAGTCAACACCATGAGTACTAGTGTGAATCTAAGATTATTGATGGAAACTAACAAGTTAACTGGACCAAACTTCCTTGATTGGCTTAGGAACTTGAGAATAGTTCTCAAGTTTAAGAAGCTTAGTTATGTCTTGGAAGAACCACTTCCCGATCCCCCTACTGCTGATGCTTCTGATGATGATCGAAGGGCATATAGAAAGAATCTCAATGATAACGAGATGGCTAGTTGTATTATACTAGCCACTATGTCACCAGAGCTGCAAAAGTAACGCGAGGTTGTAGATGCTTATACTATAGTCTATCATCTTAGGGAGCTCTTTGATGAGCAAGAAAGGTCCAAAAGGTTCGAGACTTTTGTGATTGCTTTTCCACTCCAAGATGGTTGAGGGGTCAATTCAATAAGAATAGAGCTCTTTGATGAGCAAGCAAGGTCCCAAAGGTTCGAGACTTTGCGATTGCTCTTCTGCTTTAAAATGGTTAAAGGGACATCTCTAGTGTAGTACGCACTGAAGATGAATGGCTACATCGAGTGGTTGGCCTCCTTGGGTTTTCTTTTGGATCATAAATTAAATATTGACTTAATTTTTACGAGTTTAACCGATAGTTACTTACTATTTGTGCTTAACTATCAGATGAACAATAGATACAACACAATTCTCGAGGTAGTCATCATGCTCAAGGCAGTTGAGCCATCTATCCGTAAGGACAAGGTTGTGATGCTGGTGGACTCTTTTGGTTTCAAAGAAAAAGAGCCAAAAGAAGAAGAAGTCCGTAGGGCCTAAGGGAGGTGTCAAGAAAGCAAAGAAGACTGCCTCAAAAGGAACTTGAAACCGCAAGGTCTATCTGGAGTCCTTGAAGCAGAAGAAGGCATCTGATGCTCCATCTACTTCAGGTATTTATGTTATTGATATTCATACTGTTTCTGATAACAACATATGGGTATTAGATACCCGTTGTAGCCCACACATTTGTACTTACATGAAGGGTCTCAAGAATAGTAGACAACTTAACCAGGGAGAGTCAGATCTACGAGTGGGCAATGGAGCAAGAGTTGTTGCATTAGCTGTAGGCATATATGTATTGATGCTCCCTAGTGGGCTTATACTAGAATTGGACAATTGTTTTTATGTACCTACTTTGACGAAAAATGTAACGTCTGTTTCTAGTCTTAATAAAGCTGAAATCCATTTAAATTTTAGTAACAATGGTTGTTTTATTTATTTGAATGGAATGTTATATGCTTTGGGTACATTATGCAATGGTATATACATATTAGATATGTCTAATCCGATTCTAAATATTAATAATAACAAAAGAATAAAATGAGATAATGTGAAATTGTCTTACTTATGGCATTGTCACCTTGGCCATATAAGTGAGTGACATATGTCTAAACTACATAAGCGTGGTAGTTTAGGGTCATTTGATTATGAATCATATGAAACACGTGAATCTTGCTTATTAGGCAAGATGACTATGTTACTGTTTAAGGGAAAGAGTGAACGAACTAGTGGACTTTTAGACCTAATATATACTGATGTATATGGTTTGATGTCTATACATGCCAAAGGTTGTTTCATATACTTCATTACCTTTATCGATGATCATTCTCGTTATGGGTATTTGTATCTTATGAGTTACAAGTTTTAAGCCTTTGAAAGGTTCAAAGAATTCAGAAATGAAGTTGAAAAACAACTTGGGAGAAGTAATAAATCACTTCGATCAGATCGAGGTGGTGAATACTTAAGCCAGGAGTTTTTGGATTATCTCAGGGATAATGGAATATTGTCCCAGTGGACTCCACCTTACATACCATTACACAATGGTGTGTCTGAGAGGAGAAATCGAACCTTGTTATACATGGTGAGGTTTATGATGGGTTTAGCGATTTTACCAAAATCCTTTTAGGGGTCTGCATTCGAAACTTCTATTTATGTATTAAATAGAGTCCCATCAAAGTGAATTGATGTTACTCTATATGTGATATGGGCTAATAATAAACCCTATCTTTCTCATATGAAAGTTTAGTTTTATCCTACTTATGTGAAGTGGATTTAGTCAGATAAGCTTTAAGCTAAATCTGGCAAGTGTTTGTTTGTAGGATATCCTAAGGAAACTATATAATATCAGTTTTACCATGTTCAAAATAAAAGGTGTTTGTTTCAAAACATGCTGTCTTTTTAGAGAAAAAGTTTCTTTTAAGAGAAGACGGTGGTAGCAAAATTGAATTTGTGGAAGTTCAAGATGCTCAAACAGACGTAGATCAATTGCCTGGATCTGAGACTATTATTCATGAAGATGAAACAATAGTTCAACCTTCTGACACACAAAAAGTTTGTAGGTCGGGTAGGATACGTCATGTTCCCGAGAGATACGAATTTCTCATAAGTGAACTTAATAACGTATTGCTCATAGAAGATGATGAGCCTACTATTTATGAGGAGGTTATGAAGAGTTCAGAATCTGAAAAAATGGCTTTAAGTTATGAAATCTGAAATGAATTTTATGTATTAAAACAAAGTATGAACTTTGGTTGACCCACCTGAAGGGATAAAACCCATAAGGTGCAAATGAGTTTTCAAGATGAAAACTAACATGGATGGTAATGTAGTTACCCATAAAGTTAGGTCGTAGCTAAAGGTTATCATCAAAGGCAAGGTGTTAACTATGACGAAACGTTTAGCCCAGTAGCTATACTTAAATCCATTTGGATACTCCTAACCATTGCCTCTCATTATGATTATGAGATATGACAAATAGATGTGAAGACGACTTTCTTTAATGGAAACCTAACCGAGGATGTGTATATGACACAACCTAATGGTTTCATATCCATGAATGGAGAAAAGGTATGTAAGCTTCAGAAATCCATTTATGGAAAGAAGTAAGCATCCAGGAGTGGAAATATCTTATTTGATGAGACAATCAAAGAGTTTGGTTTCTCACAAAATCTAGATGAGTCGTGTGTGTATAAGAAGGTTAGTGGGAGTGCAATTGTGTTCCTTGTACTGTATGTAGATGACATATTGCTAATAGGAAACGATTTCTCAACTTTGCAATCACTAAAATTTTGGTTAACTAAGAACTTCTCTATGAAAGACCTTGGAGAAACAACTTATATTTTGGGAATAAGGATCTATAGAGATAGATCTAAGAAGTTGCTTGGTTTTTCTTAGTCTACATATATAAATAAGTTATTAAAGAGGTTTAGCATGGAGCAATCCAAGAGAAGTTATCTTCACATGGTACATGGGATTACAGCCTCTAAATTGCATTAAACCCCAAACCCCCGTTTTTATTTCCTTTGCTTCAATTATTTTTATTACGAGAGTTAACCGAACATTCTCTGTGGATAGATCCCAAGTCACCACATCTACAAGTTTTTAGTATGCAGAGTTAGGTAAATTTTGCAGTGCACTTGACACATGCTGTCATCTCTCTATCTTCTAAAAAATACTAGCAAACGATTAGTTGCCTACATAATAAAAGTAATTGAATGTATCCTTAAAATCAAACAAATCAAAATATAAAAAATAGTCAAGTGATTTAAAACACACATAAAATGCTAAGATACATCACCTTGCTTATTCTATCCGAACAATTAACAAATCAAAAATTTTATCAAAGCAACGATTAATAATATTATTTTATTACTGTAATTTATGTTTTATCCTATAATTAACTGAATTGTCTAGCCATGCTTAACCTAGTAGGCTTACCTTCAGTGGCCTACCGGCTCATCTATACTCATAATAATTTCTCGCCAAGTGAAAACGTAATTAAATTAACATAAGTACCTTAATTTTTTAATCTAATTTGGTACCCCGGTACTACTTCAATACCTAGTCATCGACATGGGATATCCCTAAGACTCAAGATATCCTGATATCACTCTAGTACCTAGCCATTAGCACAGGACATCCTCGAGAATCAGGATGCCCCGATACTTGCTCTACAAACAAATACCTAGTTATCACTTGCTCATATCTAAATAATCTATCAATTTATGACCATCTAATGTAGTATATCTTGGGCAAGCTACATATTCTTGATTTACAACATTTATTCAAAATTTATTATTAGTCAGTCTCTATTTAATTAGCACACTTTTTACTGAATTAACATGAGATATACCTCATAAAATATAACGAAAATTAAAAGCGAAACACTTTGTACTTTGATAATTATTTGTGAAATAAAATAAACATAATTTATGTATGTAACAATTAATCATTAATTTAATTAATGACTATTTTAAGATACGATTCACTATAAAATAATATATTAATAACAAAACGATATACTATTTTAAGAGTATATTCTAAAGTTATCCTCATCTCAATCTCTAATCCCATTAAATCATTTATACAAACAAATGAAAATGGATTATATTGTATCATTTACACAAATAAGTGTTAATCAGACTTTATAATTAATTGATTACTTAAACAAATAACAATAGAAAAAACAATTGATTATTAATATTTCATAAGCAGTGCTATTAATTAGATTTTTGGCCAAACTAAGTATCTCTTATTCTTATTTAAGGTCTTCGATGCCAGTCGAACCCACCCCGTGAAGTGAAAAAAATCAAGCCTTGTCAAAGTTCAACTCTAAGCTGCCAACACCAAGCAAAGTTTCCTATCTACGTTCATACACAATCAAACACCTCAATCAAGTAATTTGAAGATCCGACAACTTGGAGAAACAACTTAAACAAGTCAAAAAAATGAAGGAAGAAACAATTGGCAAGTTGGTGGTGAGAAGAGAAGCTGCGGGTGGCAGTGAAATGACTGACAAGCCGGTAGTGAGGAGATGAGTCGACAACCCAAGAGCTGCCGTGAAGAGATTACCTAAAAGCTGACGAGTAGTGGGGAGTGGCAGCGAGCTAGAGAATGGTCGGTGGCAACGATGACAAGCTGGAGTAAGAGGACAGGCAACAAAGGAGAAAGCTAGACCGAGGAGATGATCAGATGTAGCATACATAAGGTTAAAAGGCTTTTTTTAATTTAATCTTTATAGTTTTTAAAATTACAAGTTTTACTCAGTAAATATCGATATTTCATATGATATCTTTGCTCGATACGGTATTTTAAATTGAAGTACCATTTTCCCAATAGTATATAAAGGTATTCACTTTGTATAAAATGTTAATAGACGTTACTTTGGTACTATATATGTCATAAAAATTCTGAGACTCACCTAAACCGCTCATTTTAATATTAATATCAAATTGTCATTGCTATCCTGTAATTGTTATGGGAAAAAATGATGTTAAAAAGTAAAAGTAAATAAGGTGATAATTATTACTGTAAAGTATTAAAGCTGGTTGATACAAAATTCCAGTGTTTGATGTTAAATAAAATCAAGTAAAAAAAGCTGCTTTTGACTTAAAAGTTTTGAAGAAAATTTTAATTATATTTTAATATTTGATAACATTCAAATGAATTTTAATATTGTTAAAACTACTCTTCTAAACATTTGGACTATGTTTAGTTGGACGTAAAGTTTTTAATAAAATGAAATAATTTTTAATGGAATGTAATAGAAATAGATATAATATTAAAAAATTATTGTTTGGGATAGATGAAACAGTTCATAATATAGTGAAACTTTCTTATTTGGTATCATTTTAAATACCAAACCTTTCTCCGAAACTTCCTTTGTAAATTATCCCACTCTTTGTACTTCTCCTTCCCCATCTTTGGTTCGTCGTGGACAATCAATCTCTCTCTTGTCCTCCTATGCTTGTTTATTGATTGACCTATTTTGTGAGTTGGTGAATATGTAATAATTACAAGTGCACAATGTAGTTGTAGCTAATACGAGCAAGTAAGGGTCGATCTCACGAAGACAGTGATTACTAGTAATTACCTTTTTTCCTATTATCTAGCCTATGGATTGATTTTGGATTTAATAACATAAAGTAAAACTAAAGCAAGTAAAATAAAATAGGAAGCAATTAAGAATAGAGAAATAAGGAAGCACTTAGAAATTTATCATTATCGAAAATTAATGTCTAGACTTCGAATCTCCCTAAAACCTTAATAGATTGATTTCTTATTATGCAATTGTTTTATTGATTTATTAGAACGTGGAGATTCCTATGGTATACTAATAGCTGACCTTGAGTCTACTAAAACCTAATCCTAAGGTTTTCAATCAAATTACTTAGGTTAAAGTTTATAGGATTGCTTTATCAATTTGTGAATCCCTTTATTAGGTTTGACCTTAATCTGGAAGAATTATGGCATCCTATCTCTAGGGTTGTAATCAACTTCTTCCAATTATGATAGATCTATTCATCAATAGGATTTCTCAATCTCTACGTATTAAATCAAATTATGATATAATATTCTTAGGTCTATTAGAACATATATTAAACACATAATTGAATTGTAATATATCAATTAACCCAATTGCATTAATAAAAGAATAAAAAATATTAAAGTGTTAACATGGCGTTCGTCTAACCTAAACACTAACAAAATGATTATTTACACATTATCGAATGCAAAATCAAACATAAATAGAAAGAACAACGAATTAAAAACAATGAGATCATAATTCTAAATTTTCCTGGTTGTCTTCTAACGAGTATTCTTGCGATGTAGAGTTTTGATCTTGTATTCTGATGGATTTTTCGATGATTTCTTTGTATTTTCCACTTCTTCAAACCAAATTTGTCTCTTGAGAATGATCTCCGCATCTAGAATTGCCTTCCTTGGTATGTTGTCTCTTTAATTCTCCGTTTACGCCCTTTTATATGAAATTCTAAGGTTTTGATCGATGCACATTCTTATGCACGATCGTGCATCACTTTCGTGTGTCGAATCTTTGTTTTATGTTATGTTTTCATTCGAATTCTTCTCTTTGAAGTCTGTAAAGGCAATTATGCTCTGTAAACATACTTGGAGTAAATTAAGTATGGAATATAGAACAAAAGTATAGAATTTAGCTAAAATATGGTCAAATATACATCTATATCATTTATAAATCCAATTTAGCTGAAAATATTTCTTGTTTTTCTCTAGGATTAGCTTTTCAGGTCTTCCTAACTTGTATTATCTCACTGCATCTACATATGTTGTTCAAAGTTTTACCTCCCCTACAAGTCATATTATGCATATTTATGGTTTGTTTAGCATTCCAAAAAGAAGAAATTGCTCTCAAGTTTTGGGAGACACTTCCCCCTCTCCTAAACTCCTTTACTGTCCTTTTGAACATTTTTAGATGGGAAACCAATAGTTGGTCCTCCATATAATCAAGGAAGGAGTAATAAAATGTGATGCTACACTTATTGATTTCTTCCATTGTAAAAGACTCACATTCTTTGTCATGAACAAATGGGCCCTAAATAAGTGGAATTAGTTTGGATTGATTGAGGTGCTAATCAATAAGGACAATATCTTCACATCTAGGTTTAGAACTCCATCATACGCTTAAAAAGTACTTGAAGTAGAGCCAATATTAATTCCAAACCAATCTTTATTTAAAAATGGAGGTCATGGATTCAACTACTTAGATTTAAGTAAAAACAAGTATGTATTTGGATGAATATTCACAATGTATCATTAGAGTATTGGACTATAGAAGGACTAGTCATCTGGTAAGCTTTATGGAAAAGCTTTTTTATCTTGATGAAGCAATGATTGTTATGAAAAGAATAAACTTTATAAGGCTTTTGTATTGCTGATATTTAGAAAGAGTTACTTGATGTTATTCCTCCGATAAGCTTAGGTGAGAATGAAAATATGTTTGAAGATACAGTCTCCATCTCCTACTCTTAAAAACAAAAAATTATTAAGCAAAATGGTTTATGAAAACCTATATGAAGAACTTTCTTATCAAGTGACTATCAAGAATTAATCCAAAAGGCTATATTAGATTAAAAATATGAGGGGGGGGGGGGAATATCAACAAAGTGATTATTGAGTAGAAGGAAAATGAGGATTCACAAACATTGATAAGTTAGGCAACTCCCTTAGCTTATGGGAGATAGCTTCTAACATTCAAGCTAAAGACTTGGCTATCAACCTATGTTCTACTCCATCTAATATGTAAGTCACCCTACTTGTTGCGTCTAAGGTAAGCTTGATAATGAATGATTCCACTCAAAACCTAAATTTTAGTGGGAACAAATTTATAACTAAGTTTTAAGCAACTACAGTTAAGGTGAATATGATTGACTCCACTCTTTTTTAAATCCTATCAATTCGAATTTGGATAATAATAAAAACTAGATTTTAACAGTGGCAAGGAGGAAATCTAATAAGGGAAAGAAAAATTTATCTTCTCCTTCGTAATGTCAATATTAGCATTGCTTGTACGAGGGAATAATAGTCCCACTAAGAAGAATTCTTTTTATGATTTATTTGCACTGTTAAGTTATGCTTAGTTGACTTACTAGAGATAAAAAAAATTGAGAATACATATAAAAGCCTCTATTTCTAAAAGAAACACTCAGAAGTCATCACTAACTATCATTATCATTTTTATGGAAGAGACTTAGTTGCTTTTGATCTATGTCTCAGTTAAGATGAAGTAGGAGAATTCTCCTATGATGTCTACTTTTTTTAATGATTTTAACCATTCTTTTTATATAATTGCTCAATGGAACAAACTTAAGGATCTTGGATCTATAATCAACTTACCATAGATCATTTTTGGATACTTTATTAGTGTGATATATCCATCTAAAGATAAAGGTAATGCTAGCTCAAGGAAAGCCACAAAGAATCTAAAACATTATGTTGGTTACTTACAAATGATTGATCTCAAAATGGAGGGTAGTTATTTTGATAAAGTAATATGTGAAGGGCCATTACTAATTGAGGAAAAACCTTGATAAAGCTATTGTTAAAAATTAAAAATATTTAGCTATAATCACCTTACTATGTTTGTTGCTAGGGAAAAGCTTTGGAGAATCCAAACACTTCTTTATTCCAATCCTATTGATGACATTTTATAAAATAAAGAGAAGATTGCTTTACTGAATTATAATCAAGCAGTATATGTTGATATTTCTATTATGAAACAAAGATCCATGATTATATTGCTAAAGGGAGGAAAAAAGACTACAAGTTTTTTTTCCACAAGTTAATGCTTTATAAGAGGAATGCCAATAGAATCACCTTACTTCTATTGGATAATGATATAACTATTGAGTTCTCAACTAAAGTTAAAATATGAGTCTTTCACCGACTTCTCCTCTGCTTATAGCTTTGGTCCAAAATGCTTTTCTTCAATGTAACTTCTTCAATCTATTATCTATAAGCATATTTCCAATGATTACAAAGACTATTTGAAAATGCATTTTAATGCTAATGATGTGGAAAGGGGTTATATTCACTCTAAAATGTCATACAAGTCTAGGCATTGTTGGTTTTAATGTTTATTTATTTTAGAAATCTTTAACCAAATATTTAGTAACCAATGTAGTCCTGAAGTTTTTCAAGAATGGAAGAATGTCAAAGGAGCTAAACAAAACCTTTATTTGCTTGATATCTAAGGTACATTCTCTTAAAAACTTAAAGAAATTTTGAGACCAATTTTATGTTGTAATACAATATACAAAGCCAGCAGCCTTAAGAATATGCTGGCCAATCTCATTGATACTTCTCATTAAAGGTGTACTGAATGGGGATAATATTTTCTAGCTCAAGAGCTTTTAAAAAATTAGAATAAGAAGCATTCTAGCAAGGATTGTGCTATAAAAATTGATTTTCACAAGGTTTTGACACTATAATTTAGTGCTTTCTCCTAACTTCTTTAAGTGCTTTTGGGTTCCTTGATGTGTTTGTAAATTGGATTAATTCGTACATTTACACTATTTCCTACAACATTTTAGTCAATGTGGAGCCTATTAATTTCCTCCGCAGTGCTATAAGCTTTTAGATTCCTTGATGTGTTCATGAATTGGATTGATTAATGCATTTTCACTATTTTCTATAACATTTTATTCGTTGGAGAGCCTATTAATATTCTTCAAAGTGTTAGAGGATTGAGGCAAAGAGATTGTCTTGCTCCTTACCTCTTTACTCTAGGTTTAGAAATGCTAACTAGATTCATTAAGCTAGCTATTTTTCGGGAGGAAATTTTCATATTTCATTCAAAGTGTAAAATATTGGAGTTATGTAGCCTATCATTTGTAAATGACTTAATCATCTTCTATATGGATGATTCTTGCTTAGTAAATGTCATAATCATCCTTACTTATCAGTTCTTTCATTGATCATTCTTAATATAAACTATCTGATCTGCTTAATCTAACTTAGTAAAATCCTTCTTCAAAAGAGAGTTTCTTGCTACTATCATCTATACTGTTCATACAAATCTTTATCAATCACTTGTTATCATCATCACATCATCAACTATTTTTAATACCTCGAGAAGACCAATTTATCTCGTCCTTATAAGGTCATAATGTTCAAGTCACTCAAAACTCAATGGAGTAATGAACATACTTGTTGTTACATATGCTTGGATGGGCATCATCAAAGTCATGCCATTCTGTCCACAGATTTACTCCTGAAAATCACCAATTTATATCTTACACACTGGATACTTTGATCTTCATTGATCTTAGACAATGTTTCTCTCTTTATCAAACATACTAACACCAATTTTATTCCAGTTTTTTCCAGAATTCACCTTTCCTGATGCTATATGATTTCATAATGAGTCAATTATCATATTGAGTGCATGAACTCTTCTCATTTGATTTTTTTGTCCTTTTCATAATCTCATTCATGCATAACATCTCATCTTATACGCACTTTTCATTTTCTCCATACTACATATCATTTCATTCATCTCATGTAAAGTCATTTGGGTCTATTTCATTTCCCTTTCACTATTTTCTCACTTCTATCTCATTTTCCTGTTATCATTTATTTCATCTTTCACATGTATACCCTCAATCAATTCAAAATTATCGATGCATAATCATTATGAAATTCTGCTCTCAATTTCACTAATATCTTCTTTCTGCGGATCATAACTCTTGTAGTACTAATCGAACAACCCCTTCGGTTCCAATTTCCTCTTCTTAAGATCATAACAAGATTATGTTTTCATTGCACTCTACTTGTACACTCTAATCTCATCATGTATACTTATATTCCTATATTTCTCAAGCAATCAATGGCAATACATTCGTATCTATATCACTTTCACCACAGTATAATATTGGTGTCATGTTCAATAATACATCCTCCAATACAATTGCATTGATTCATTACCTGTCATGTTTACCCATACACTATTTCTCCTTTCTAATTATCCGCAACTTTCCTTTTTCTCATATCATGAAAGAGTATCATCAATTTCTCACTAATTCTATAACCCTAAACTCTTAACAATTGCTTATACGTGTAACTCATACACATGCGCCCATGTAAGCTCATAATACTGGTGCTCTGATACCACAAATGTTGGATCCCATTTTCGGAATCCAACCTCTTAACAAAAATACCATCTTACTTGAGCGTGGTTCCTTGTAATCTCTTCTTGTTCTGATACCGAACATGTTGGATCTCGTTTCCAGAATCCAACCCTTGAACCATAAAATGTGGGCGTGTTCCAAATAAATCTCCTTAATCTTTTTCGATTCATCTTGATTCTTTGATATCCGAACATGTGGGCCTCGTTTCTGGATCCCAAAATCATACACGAAATCATGAAACCTGAGCGTAGAGGGAAGACTTAGAAGTTGAAACTTTAAAG
This sequence comes from Erythroxylum incrassatum, assembly GCA_026546855.1. Classification (NCBI taxonomy): domain Eukaryota; kingdom Viridiplantae; phylum Streptophyta; class Magnoliopsida; order Malpighiales; family Erythroxylaceae; genus Erythroxylum; species Erythroxylum incrassatum. Next base: position 16,948,198 of record JANVCL010000003.1, on the reverse strand, counting down.
TAAAGATCTTTTGAAAACAAAGTGGGGAGTTGTCGCGGCGACCTGTTGTTTTGCTGTGGCGAAACCTTTCGTGATTTTACGCCGCGACGAGCGAATTAACTTTTGCCACGACGAAGGTCCAAAATTTTCCCTTCTGCACCTATCGGGATAATTGCGCCGCAACGAGAAGCTTGGCTTCGCCGCGACGAAAATGCCAAATTTACCATACTAACACTTTTCGGGAAAAGCTCACCCAAACCGTACTTTCACTCTGAGTTGTTCCGCATTCACTCCCTCTAAGGTAACATCAATTCATGACAATTCAACTACCAGTGCTACTTCATCGTACTCTCTAATCTCTTTACTCATTTAATTCCTTGCTTAATATAATTTCTCATCCTTCACAATTTCCTATCATTCCTTTTTCCCACAACACATCTCACTTGTATAAATAACAATAATTCATGTGCAAAACTCATCATCCTAAATCAATAAAGTACTCATATTTATACCTTATTTCAACTCTACCTCATCCATATACAAATTCATATTTCCACTCATCATCATCCATACATAATTCATAATTCATTAATATCAAAAGAATAGAGTTTTACAAGCTCTTATGGCATTCCAAGCCACAATACAACAATAACCCAAAATCTAAAAAATACAAAAGTTAGATGAACTAATACTCCATGAAATGCGACTAATCCTTGTATTTTACAGAAATAACTTAAATTCCAAGATATGCAGAATTTGTAGTAATATCCTCATACCCTTGATCACTTGCCTTCTTGCTTATTACCTGAAAATGGGGAAGAAAAGGAGGCTCGTGGGAACAGGTTTATAATCGAGAAAAAAGAAAAAATCTTTTATAAAACTCATTGTCATTGAACCTTTTTCATAAACATAGTCATTCCGCTTTAAAAATCACAAAACACTCATTTCATGAAATTCTCACTTTGTCAAACATTTCACAATATCACAAATCATGTATGCATCAATCTTGTCAAACAAATCATGAGCACATAAGCATATCAGAATGGTCTGGAAGGTCCATAAACAGAACGAGCTAGCATACTTCCCAAAAGGGTCCTGTGTAGTCGTGAACAGAACGAGCTAACATAATCCCATATAGTGGTCTTGTGTAGTTGTGAACATAAGGGGACTTTCATGAAGGAGCTCCTTGCCACTAGCGGGCAGGCGGGAGAAGCCTTTAGTTAAAGTGCACTTGACAACATAATGGACCAAACCAAATCCATATTACATGTATTTCATGACTTATAAGCTTGTTGCCCAAAATGGCACATTTCTTGAAAACTTGCTTCTTCATATACCTATCGTATATCTTAAAAATCATTCTTGTAAACATGCTTTCAGAAACATGCATCTTGTTTTCAAAAATCCCACTTTCATGGTCTTTTCCTTTTTGAAAATCATCACTCAAATCATGTAACAAACATATAACATATTTCACAAATTA
>JANVCL010000003.1:16933621-16946636 GCA_026546855.1 Erythroxylum incrassatum | reverse complement strand
CAAAAAGCAAATAAGGCAACATTGATGATGCAATTTAAATCATTAAATCTTTCTTGATTTGAAGAAAACAATGAGTGACTTATTTACTCTATTATAAACGTGTACCCACCTTGATTTCCTTGCTTAAAGACTTGCTTAAAGTTGCATAATACTTTGCTCCTCTTGCCTTCCTTGATTTCCTTTAACAATAGCCAAAAATTCCATTCAATAGGAATTCCAATTTACGATCAAGTAAATGAAGAAATTTGATAATACTTTCTTCTAGAATAATGTTCCCCATTGTCTTAAGTTTCTAATGACTCTAGAATCATTCAATTTGGTTTAGTACTCTAAAAGTTATGCCCCAATCATTTTTGGTTTCTTCCAAAACTAATAAAGCATTCTATGTTCAACTTCCCTTCAAAAATTTAGATCTTTATAAACTTAATTGGAACTTTATTCCTTCATACCAATTGTAGCCCTATGTCTCTTGTTTGCAACGAATCAAAAATCACCTTATGTGGACATTTATAAAAAAAGTTATGACTAAAATACCAAAACATGTCTGTGTAGGAAAATGAGCTTCGCCGCTGCGAAAATGCTGGAGTTCGCCACGGTGAAGGCAAAAGTTTATCGTGGCAAACGAGCCCAAAAACCTCCCGAAGACCTGTTTTTCAACATTCTTCATCCATATACTTCCCATATTTCAAATATAACTCATCTTAACCCTAAAACATAATTCCTACTTCATTTCTAAGCTCATTTCAACCCAATATCATTAACAAAACATCAAAATCTATCTTCATCAATATCCCACAATACAATCTTTACATAAACCATTCATCAAAAATTTCCCACACATATTTACTTTAGTTTCACTTCTAACAATCATCAATCATGCTTCATATAACAAATCAAAAAGGGTTTATGCTTATACTTACTTGATTTATCCAAATCTCTTCAATCACCATGAAACCCTAACTTGCTCTTCTTTTCTTCCTTTCTCTTCTTGATAAACCTCAAAATCACCTTAGATCTTCCTACTTTTCTTTCAAGAACAAAACCCTCTCTTTTCTTCTTCCATTTTCGTATTTCTCTTCTTCTCCCCTTCGCTCACGATGTTATCTTCTTCTTAGAAGCAAGACCCCTCTTCTTTTTTCAATTCATACACTTAATAGGTATAAAAAGTCCATTATACCCTTCATTTTATACCCTATGTCTTATAACCTTAAGTGTCATGCCCCATTTGCCCTTATACAATCTTACAACTTAATACTTCAATTCAATTAACCTATGTCATAAAGTCTTACCAACATTAACATAATAATTAACTCCGCAAAATAATCCCATAAGGACCTCCTAATTTATTTAAATCATGCTTATTCCTCAGGAAAAAAATTAGGGGCCGATAAAATTTGTCATCAATAAGAAATTCTTGTCCTTTAAATGGATATATTCTAACTATTTAAGCAACAAAAGCTTCTAGTTTATTGTAAGTAAGGTACAACTCCTCTTGGATAATTGTGAATCTACTATAGTTATAGGATAAAATAAGTCATATCTCTTGAGAATAATGATGGAAATTCCACCTTCTTTTGGCATGATAATTTTCTTAGTTTATTGCCTTTAAGCAACTACATTGAATTGAATTTATTGAGAACAACGATTTCAAACAACGCTAGGGTAAGCTAAGTCTTGAACAACACTTATTTGAACCTAGAGCTACTACCTAGATCTAGTATAAGGGACCATCTACTAAACTTTAGCTTTAATACTAACCAAGATGACTTTACCAAATGGGTTACCGCCTATCTAGAGAGTTCACTAACTTTTCATATAAAGAACTGATGAAAAATCATGCCCCTAAGATGCCTCATCACAAATTAGTATGGATGAAACAAGCAAGCCCCTATGGTTCTCTTGCTCTTTGGCTGGCTTTTAAAGGGAGATTTAGTACCAATTATAGGTAAAAATTTCATGAATCTCCCTATAATATGTGTCTTATGAATTAAAAAGCTTGAGTCAATAGCTCATCTCTTTTTTAGCTATAGGTTAACTACACAAATTTAGCTTTAAATTCAATCTCTTGTTAATATTTATCCTATTATTCTAGCCTATATGAATTAGATAATTGGTTCTCTTCAATTAATAACCTAAAAGGGGGATATGATGGTGTTGAAGATCTCTCTTAGATACATAAAATATATGATATGGAATGAAAGGAATAACAAAAATTTTCAAAGGTAAGTTACTTAAGTGGATTCGATATTATTAGAGTTGAGAAGGAATATCGGGTCACACATAATGGCACATCAACTATACTTAGGATGCAACAATTCCCTGTTAGCTAGGTGGCATTTATATCTTTAGATATGGAGGTTGGTTATGGTGTTAAAAATTGTAAAAAAGATGCAACTTTTGAAGAGGTATAAGAGATGTAATATCTAACAGCCATAGTAGTATAATGTTTTATTAATGGAGAAAGAGATCATTTATTGCTAAGAAAATAGCTTTGCCATAAAAGCACTTAGTACTGTTATCTGAGAAACTTGTAGAAATGCTCTCTACTTTAAGAGGTTAGTGATGGTTTTAGCAAGCTTATTAGTTTTATAGTTTTTTGAATTATAATTAGATGATGTTTTTGCTAGTTGTTTTTTAACAATTTTAAGTTTTTGAACCTCCCTTCATTTATTGATTTCATGAATTATTTGCTTTCTTGAAAAAAAATATAGATAAATAATATAAAAAATGTTAACTCAATTAAAAATAATTTATCATACTAAAAAAATATTTAGTCATGTTTTATTTGTCTATATTTTTCATAATATGTCATTTTAGTATACGTTAATCAATTACACTTTTATTAAATATAAAAATTCTATTTCATTAGGTGAGTTGGTCTAAATTATTAAATTTACATAACTTTAATGTGTATATTTCTAGTAATGCAAGTTAATGAACTCTATTATTTTAAAGGAAATGGATATTTTTAGTTCTCTTATTATATTTAGTTCTCTATTCTAATACCTTTACTTTTTTTTAAGTCTTTTAGTGCTTGTACTTTTCCTATTTGGATATCTTATATTAACTCTCTTAACAAAAGTATCTATGTGGCACATCAAATTATCAAATAATTGACATAAAATGTACTTAGATGTCATCTTAAACTCACACATTAGCACTTGACAATACTTACAGGGTTTAAATGGGGTTTACTGTACCACATGAAAATCCACTTATATGAGTTTCAAAGAAGTCCTCCTACTTTTATTTTATCTGAATACACAAAATTCTTAAATAATGTATAGGTTATTTTATTTTATTTATTGATTGTAGTCTACTAATTGTATATTAGGGGAATTTTTTGAATATAAAGTAATTATTCTTACATTTGGTATTTTTCCTAAATAATGTTATTGATGATGCTAATGTGCACATGTTTTTGTCATAAGATGTTTTTGATGTAATTCAAATTATGAGGGGTCAAGATGACATTGAATGCATATACTATATGATTTCAAGAAAGGGCTTCATTGATGGCTTAAGAAAATTGGGTAATGACTAATAAAGTATTGATATGTTGTATCGTATGTTGTTAGCTAAGAGTAAAATAGTACATGTATATATGAAATACAAAGAAATTAAAGAGCACAATTTTGTTATTACGTAAGAAGGATAGGTGAAGTAAATCACTTCTTAATATAAAATTCATGTATAATTTGTAAAATACACAAGAAGGGGGGTTGAATTATGTTAAATCATTTAAGATATTAATCTTTAAAATCTTCTTGATTTTCTTTACAAATTCAAACAATTACAAAAACAATTCACTTAATTTGGTGAGTAATGCAACAACGAAAATTAGTATCTATTCTTTTATCAATAAGAAAATTAAAGATATAAGAGTTAGAGAATATGACACCGCAATTTATCATGGTTCACCCTTAACCTTAGGCTACATCCAGTCTTCGGAGTTCATCTGAGATTTCACTATATTGTTCAACGTTACAAGTATTATTTCTACACTTGCAGAGCCTCTTCATTTCTCTTTCACAAAGTATTCTTTATTTGCTTTCTTAGCCTCTTCAGGCTCTAACCTTTCTTTTTACTCGAAAAGATATTGTTTGAGCTTCACGTTACAGATATATTTGCTCTCTTTCTTTTCTTTCTTTTCTCTCATTTGAGCACATAATTTCTCTAAGTACTCTTTTTATAATCATAATTCTTTTCTCTCTTTTTCGTATTGTATATTTTTGTTTACGACTATAACTAATATTTACAACCTAAATCTTCAACAGTCTTCTTGAGAATTCTACTTGTCGAATCTTTTAAAAATTGTTATTAGTTGAGTCCTCTAAGTAACTTCAACTAACTGATGTTATAACACATTCTTCAATTTCATCATCTTGCATGGATTCATATGCTTTGTCTGGTGTCTTAAAATAAGTACTTCGCCTGATCCATCTTATTCAGTTTTTACTTAAGTATCGCCTTGATTTGATGATTTGTGCTACTTACATTTATTTGTGCACTTAATAAATTCATCAAAACAGTTCACACACTTCTATGATTATTATTATTTGATTTCATCAAAATTAATAGAAAAAGTGAAGTCTTCTTGACTTAACAATCTTCCCCTTTTTATGATAACAAATAATCATAATATTAGAAGATAAAAATAATATTTAGATAAATAAAGATAATAGTCAAACGAAAATAAAGCAGGATATACAATGATAAACAAAAAATTTCTAATTCTTTCTCCTGGTCTCTCCCTATTTGTTATTAATAGAAAAGATAGTTCATTTTAGACGCTTCAAAATTTCAAAAAAAGTTTTTTGAATATCAGTGCGGATCATTTTGAGGTCTTCTTCTATAGAAACATGTAGAAGTGCTATTTTCTTATGAAGATCACCCATTGCATCAGCTAGTTCATCAACCCTAGTCTAAATTTCTTAAATGTTTTTAGTTAATGCTTCTTGAACTTCTTTCTACTTGTGACTAGCTTCATTCCATTTGATGAAATCCTTCAAGAACTTCGAATTAATAGAAGCATCTTATAGTATTTCATTAAGTGGATGAGTGTGTTCAAAAACAGATTTTTTTCTAGAAGAATCGTCTAATTCTATGATTTTAATTAAGGGTAATTTGAAAGGTTGTTTTCCTTCAGGGATATCAAGATCATCAGGTATGGGTAATTTGTAAATCGATTGCCTTAGAAGGTGTAAAATAGTTTTAACTAAAGAAATGAAACTTAAGCGTTTGAAAAGAATAAGTAAATGCACAAAGTTTTGTAAGTTAAAATCGATACCTTCAATTGTGATACTTTTGTACCTTCCTTCTAATATTGTGCCAACTAACTTGAAACTTTCGTCTTTGGTAGATGTTGCAAAATTACTTCCTGATTCCTTTGATATATGATGTGATATATAGACACCTACAGGTTGAGCTACATGACATATATCGTGTATGTTCTTCACTGCCACTTGAATTCTTCTTCTATGAGATCATGTTTGCGTCCTTCAGGAAACTTCTTCTTCTTTCCTTTTTCTTTGCTCATGACTAGTGATGGGCGTCTAGGTTGTACATCTGGTACAATCTTGATTGTCGTTATGCTTCTTACTAGACAGATTGTATAAGGAAATTTAGTAACCTTCAATAGATATGGTTCTATCTTTTCATCTCGCAAAATACTATATAGTCTTCATTCTTTAGGACTTAGAAGATGTATCATCTAATCATTTACGGTTATAGATTCAACTTGAACCTTAACTATCTTTCTAGAAAGTTATCTGATGATAATTGAACCTCTGTTACGATCAGGTATTGATTCTTCTATGACCTTCATCTTTAAATCTTCTTTCTTAATTGGTTGAGGAGGGTTGTAAGGTATTAGCTATTGCTTAACAATCTGTGTCTTTTTTGGAACATCAGATCATGAACCTTCTTCTGAACAAGTTTTGTCTTCTTTTATTCTTCTACTGATTTGAAAGAGAGTTGTAATTGAGGCTTCTTCTTCTCAAATACTAACTTCCTTTTTATCTTTGTCTCTCTAGATGGTTATGCTGATTGAGTCTGAGGGATAGAGATAATTGGTTTGGTAGGTTGCTGCTATTGCTTTTGCTCCTTTTTACTCTCAGAATCTCCACTAAGAATCAGAACTTTCTGCTTCTTCCGTTTTTATTGTCATAAGGTCATTAATCTTGGGAACCTTCTTGACTTATCGGGCCTTTCTGATTGGAGCGTCTCAGCCTTCCTTTTTATAGAAACTTGGTTAGTTGGTTGTTGAACCATGCTTTCCTTCCTTTTTTGGAAACGACTTGGCTTGTATCTACTCATCAAATGATTGTTCAACGTTTTTCTCTACTGATATTCTTCTAGACGATTGAGGTTTTGCTTGTATTTATGACGGAACATTTTCTTTATTGCTTCGTCTTACTGAAAGCTCCCCCTTAAACTGTGCTTTTCTTGTAAAATCTACATCCGCTTCGGCTTCAATCTCGATCCCCATTTTGTGAATATTAGAGGCATTGGTAACACTCTTAACATTCATCTTTACTTTGTTTCCTCTATCAAGTAGGATTCCAGATTCATTGAAGAATCTTGTTAACGGCATACCGTAAGGTAAAGAACTACTCTTCAAATGATAATCCTCCCTAGCCTTTAACATGTACTTGACAATCAAGAACGAAAGATTAACAGGTTGGTGAGTGAGTAGATGAAACAGACAATGTTCATCATTAATTGTCACCAAGTCTTTTGATCCTGCTTTTGGTAAGATACAATGGAGAAGAAGTGAATGAAGAACCCTAGCCTTCGGAATGAGGGTTGAAGACTTCTTGACTCCTGGATTACTAGATCCATATAGCTGTGGATTGATGTTAGCTTTGTCTATATAACTTTGAGCAATCCAATCTATATTGTTGAACATTTCTGCTACTTCAATTGGACACTTGATAGCCTTCGCAATAGAATCTTGTGTGATTATTACCGACAACCCATCTACCATCAATACCAAGTTGTTGTCTACTACCTTCGCATTCTTCCAGAATTCATATACTTTATTAAAATATATCGTCTCTCTGATGTTGAAGAAATTATTCCAGCCAACTACTTCAATCTCAGGTTTGATATTCATCCGATCATTCTTCAAAGAAGTAAAATCGACTAGTCTTCCACAGACAAGAGATTTTGACATTTTTAATCTGTAAAAGATAAACACTAAACACAGAGATGTATTTCTCTTAAAGAAGCGAGGTTAGTATATAAAATGAAAGAAAGATATGAAATGAAATGAGAAGGATTTAAAGTTTAGAATAGAGGATTAGATCGTCTTTGTTGAGAGCACTTTGAACAAGTCAGTTTCGAAGTTTTTTCAAGAAAATTCTAGAGTGTAAGGTGTTACAGATTCTGAGATGATTTCCTTTTTATATACACTCTTGAAAAGTTACTGTTTGTAACATTTTTTACTAATCCTTTGGTAATCATGAAGTTGAAACTACCGAGTGAAAATTACCGTTACTATGTAATCTGAAAACTTACGACTTTTCAATTTCTTTAGAACAAATCGTCTGGCTCATGGAGTTTCAGATGAATGGTCATTTAACATTACCATATTCAGATTTCATCTGATTTCCTTGAATTTATCTTCACTTAAGTGTTTGGTGAAGATATCTGCCCATTGTTGATTTGTCTTAACAAATTGTAGATTGATGATCCCTCTCTATACATAGTCTTTTATAAAATGATGTCTAACTTTAATATGGTTTGCCCTTGAGTGTTGTATTGGATTCTTTGAGAGATTAATTGCACTTGTGTTGTCACAGAAGATTGGAATCTGGTCTTCTTGGATAGGATAATCCTCTAACTGATACTTAATTCATACCAACTGTGAACAACAGCTTGCAGTTGACATTTATTCAGCCTCTGCAGTAGATAGAGCAATTGAACTTTGCCTCTTGCTTGACCAAGAAATTAGATTATGACCAAGAAAGTGACAGCCTCCACTTGTAATTTTTCTATCAATCCTATCTTCAACATAATCAGCATTACAGAAGCCAATTAACCTGAAATCTTTACCTTTCTCATACATTATGCAAAGATTAGTAGAACTTGCCAAGTATATTGATATTCTTTTGACAGCAATATAATGAGATTCTCTAAATTCTGCTTGAAATCTTGCACAAAAACAGACACTAAACAATATATTAGGTATACTTGCAGTTAGGTAAAGCAAAGAACCAATAATTCCTTTGAAAGGAGTTTAATCAATCTTCTTACCAACTTTATCCTTAGATAAGAGGATTGAAGTATGCATAGGAGTTGACATTGGTTTAACATTTTCCATTTTATATTTGACTAAAAGTTTTTTGATATACTTCTGTTGATGAACAAAAATCTTTTCTTCAGTTTGTTTAATTTGTAAACCAAGAAGGAACTTTAATTTACCCATCATACTCATTTTAAATTCACTTTTCATAAAATTTTCAAAATTTGAACATAATTTTTCAGAAGTTGCACCAAAGATGATATCATCAACATATATTTGTACAACGATAAAATCATTTTTAATATTTTTCCTAAATAATGTTTTATCTACTTGACCTCTAATAAAGTCATTTTTAATCAAAAATGAACTCAGACATTCGTACCAAGCACGTGGTGTTTGTTTCAATCCATACAAGGCTTTATGAAGTTTATAGACGTAATCTGGTTTATCAATATCTTCAAAACCTGGGGGTTGTTTCACATAAACTTCTCTATCTATAAAACCATTAAAAAATGCAATTTTCACATTCATTTGAAACAGTTTTATACTATGAAAAAAAGCTTATGTAAGCAAAATCCTAATAGCTTCTAGTCTAGCTACAGGAGCATATGTTTCATTATAGTTTATTCCTTCTCATTAATTTTAGCCTTGAGCTACTAATCTAGCTTTGTTACTGTTACTTTTCCTAATTCGTCTAGTTTATTTTTGAATACCCATCTGGTTCCTATAATAGATTTATTGAAAGGTTTAGGAACTAGAGGCTGAAATTTATTCCTAGTAAATTGATTTAACTCCTCTTTCATAGCTAAAATCCAAGCTTTGTCTTGAATAGCTTCATCAATTTTCTTAGGTTTTAATTTAGAAAAAAATGCTACATTTGCCTCTCTTCTAAATTTAGATTTAGTTCTCACTCTTTCTGAAGTTTCTCCTATAATCAAGTTGTTTGGGTGAGAAGATTTATATTTCTAGTCTTTCCTTAAGCTAATATTTTCATAAATATCTTCTATCTTATCAAGTGGATCGTCTGATAGTGAATCATTTGGGTTACTAACTAAAGGAGTAGATAGAGTTTTATCATCTGAATCATCTCTTTTATCTAGATGAGAGTCATCATCAAATTTCACATGCATATACTCTTCAACAGATTTAGAAACAAGATTATAAACTCTATAAGCTTTAGAAGTAATTGAATAACCTAGAAAAATTCTTGAATTATTCTTAGAATCAAATTTATCTTTCAACTTTTCTTTTGTATTCAAAATAGTGCATTTGCAACCAAAAGGATGAAAGTAAAAAATATTTGGCTTTCTTCCCTTTCATAATTTGTAAGGAGTTTTATTTACAATAGGTTGCAAAAATACTCTATTTTGAATATAACAAATTGTATTCACAGTTTCTGCCCAGAAGTACTTAGGAAGATTCATTTCATATAGCATAGTCCTTGTCATTTCCTGAATCGTCCTGTTCTCTCTCTCTACAACTCTATTTTATTGAGGAGTTCTAGGAGCAGAAAAATTATGAAAAATTCAATTCTTTTCACAAAAGATTTTAAATTTTTCATTTTCAAATTCTTCACCATGATCACTCCTAATTATAGCAATAGACATTCCTTTTTCATTTTGTAACTTTTTGGATAAAACTTTAAAACATTTAAAAGATTCATCTTTGTGTGATAAAAACAATATCCAATAAAATATAGTGAAGTCATCAATAATTATTAGACCATACTTATTTCCACCTAAACTTGGTGTTCTGGTTGGACCAAACAAATCTATATGTAACAGCTTTACAGGACTAGACGAAGTTACAATATTTTTAGACGAAAAGGATGTTTTAACTTGTTTTACTTTTTAACAACTCTCATAAAAGAAATCTTTGTTAAAACTTATCTTTAGTAAACCTCTTACCAAATCATGTCTGATTAACTTGGAAATGTGTTTAAAACTAACATGACCTAACTTTTTGTGCCAAATCAGTTTTTCATCATCTTTTGATATAAAACATGAAATATTTTGACTTTTCAAATTATCTAAGGTAATTTTTTAGAGGTTATTTCATCTCTTGGCAGAAAAGAATATGGAACCGTCTTTGTTTGTTACTAAACAAGAATTTTGATTAAAGGATACTTTAAAACTAGAATCACATAATTGACTTATACTAATTAGATTATGCTTTGAGCCTTCAACTAGCAGAACATTATTAATAGACGAAAAGGAAACTTTACTAATTTTGTCGATCCCAACTATTTTGCCCTACTGATTATCTCCAAAAGTTACCGATCCTCCTTGCTTATATTGGAGGTCTAGGAACATAGACCATCTGCTCGTCATATGTCGCGAGTAGCCACTGTCTAAGTACCATTGGTGGTGGTTGCTTCTTTCAAGAAAAGAGATTTACAGTATATATTATATCCTTCTTAGGTACCTATATTTTCTTAGGTCCTTTAGGGTTAGTCTTACAAGTTTTCTTTAAATAATAATAACAAAATTCTTGTTATGAAAAACATTACTATTATGAATAGTATTTCTATCATTAAAGCCTAAACCACTTTTATCATTTGGATGTCTATAAGTTCCAATCATATCATTCATCCTTTTTATGCTTTCTGTAAATTTCGATAAATCTGCTGAAAGACTATTAATCCTTTGTTTTAGTTGATCAATTTCCTCAGATCTATCTATAGTTACTTTCTTTTTCATATCGTCTACTTGTTTCTCGAGGTAAATGTTTTCTTCTTTTAAGAGTTTTATATTCTTCAAATTTTCAACAAATTTCTTTTTCAATAACCTATATTGTTTTAAGATAACAGATGAATCTTCTAACAATTTTAAATAAGCATCTTGAAGATCATCAAAGTTAGAAATTACCTCATCGTCGCATTCCCTTTCAGCTACTAAGCATATATTTGCTTGTTCTGATGTTTCTGAGTCGAATTTAGATTCAGATGAATCCAGATCTTACCATGTTGTCATCATGCTCTTTTTATTTTCTTAACTTATCTTTTGTTTTTTTTAGCAACGGACATTCAGACTTGTAATATCCTGGTTTATTACACTCATTGCAGAAGATAGAACTTTTCTCATTCTTCGAATCGTCTTTGCTATTATTTTTAAAAGAGAAGTCTTTATTTTCCCTTGATTTCTTTTTCCACATCCTTCTAATCTTTCTTAAAATGAAGGATAATTCATCTTCATCTTCACTTGAGTCTTGATCAGATTCATTAACATCATCATTCTTGATTTCTTTAATCTTTAATGCTTTTGAAGATGTGCTTCTATTTTTTTGCATCGTTTGATTCTTCTAACCAGCCTTCAATGCAATAGATTTATCCCTTCTAGGTTTATCTTCTACATCAAGCTCTACTTCATGGATTTTCAGTGAACCAAGCAATTCGTCTAGCTTCAGTTTGCCTAAATCCTTGATCTCTTATATTGTTGTTATTTTGGGTCTCCATCTTTTTGGAAGACTTCTGAGAATCTTTCTGACATAATCTTGATTGTCGTATATTCTCCCTAGAGCTTTAAGTCCATTAATAATTGTTTGGAATCGTCCAAACATCTGATCAATAGTCTCATCATCTTTCCTCTTGAACAACTCATACTAATGAACAAGAATACTAATCTTGGATTCTTTCACTTGGTTTGTGCCTTCATATCCAATGGCTAATGTATCCTATATTTCCTTTGCAGATTCGCATCCATGAATTGTAGCATCCCGTTACCCATGTTAGGGCTAGATTAGTGAATTGTGAAAATTCTGTGAGAAATTAGGAAATTGCATTTTTCATGCATCATTATTTGTGACATGCACATTTCGCATAATTATCTGATTGTACATGCATTCATTGGCATTTTTCGGGTACAATTGAATTGTTAATGATGATTAAATTGTGTTTTGACAATTCTGGTATTATTTAGAATATTTTTGGAATTTTTAGTGAATTTTGTGAATTTTATGAAAATATTGATTTTTGGGCCAATTATGGGATGACATGTGGCAAATTGCAATTAGGACAAATGGCATTAGTGGGCATGACAAAGGGCTATTTAATTGTGACATTTGGCTTGGTGGAGTAAGACACGTGTATTGCATGCACGGTGTACCAAATATACATTTGAATTTAGGAAAAATCTTTGCAAGTATTCGGTAAAGAAACACTTGACAACCGAATGAGCTTTGTTCTTTTTGAGTGAAGAGCTTGACAATCCGAAGGTAGCTTTGTGGGATTTTGCTGTTTGGATCGATTCATTTGCGGGAATTCACAATCAAAACTAGTAAGTTGTGTTAAAAAAAATCAGTTCTGGATAGTTTCTGGTGACATAAACATGCATGCATGTTCGGTTTGTCTTGCACCCGACTGAGATTTTGAGACATTGCTAGGTTGATCGGTTTTCCTTGCTGGATTTCGTGGAGGATCAAGTAAGTTAGCTTGACCTGAGTTTTTATTGCTGTTGTGTGATGGATTGTAGTTGACAGAATACATGCATGCACGGATTAAGAATGGTTTCGGTGTTAAATAGAGTTGATGATCGATTAAGAGTAAGAGTTATTAGTATGTTGTTTCTGGAACTCTAGGTTGTAGTTTTGTAAGTATCCTGTTAGGATCTTGAGAAAAATCGTAAAGGAAAATGTATGAGTTTCGTCCGTGTTCTTCCGAAGTAGTTTAAATGTGATTTGAGTATGAATGTTTGATCTTTGGAGTTGCATGTGCGTGTTTGAGGTATGAATGAGTTATAGGAATGATTCTAGGCATGTTTGTGTTGTTTG